>BMAV01005107.1:238930-306401 GCA_019973955.1 Trichonephila inaurata madagascariensis
ACTCTAGTTACCACAAGCCTCTTGTCACAGTGATTAATAATGACGAGAGAATTTAATTAATACTCACAGTGATATTAATAGTGAAGTAAATCAACCTTCTTAAAATATACTCATGTACAATGAATGACGTATGTTTATGTAACATAATTGATGTACATTATTTTATATATATATTATTTTACTAAATCAATGTGAAAAATGTGAATAGAATAAAGAAAATACAGGAATGATTTCAGTATTATATGTGATGCGTATATTTACCCTGTTTGCGTACTAGACATATAATCAAAGACAATCGTACTGAAGGAGTCAACTCCAATCATGTGTCGGAGCTGACACACAATATATTTATTATTTTCAATCAATAGCATTTCAAATTCTTCAATTTTCATCCAATCGAATTGGGACAAATTCGGTTTATCAAATGAAGTCACATAAGGGTACATAATAAATCTGAGCGCTTCCTGTAATTTTTTGAACTGAGAAAATCTCACTGAAAGTGTAAACCGTTTTGATCGTTGTGTGCCCAAAATATTGTACCGCGTGCCATTGATTCGCCATCCCTGATATATAGGTTACTTTGTAAATGTAAATTAAACGCTCTCAATGCAATTTGATGCAATACTTTTTTTTTAAATTTTACCTAGGGGATCAATTTGGCGCAACTGTGGAAACTGCTATCAATGAACCTGATCAGCTACTTCAAAAACCAAAAGGTTGCGGTGAACAGAACATGGTGTTCCTAGCTCCAACTCTGTATACTATGAAATACTTGAAGATAAAAGGCAAAATTACTCCTGAAATTGAAGATAAAGGCTTTTCATTTATACGCCATGGTAAGTTCACGGTCAACAAAGGGAAAAGCTTATTTTTTCATCTGTATAAGATTAATATCACTTATAAAAAGGGTCTGCACTTCTCAACTAGTATAAATTCCTCACTAACGTTCATTAATCTAATATGAATATTTATAAATATGAGATTACGAAGAAAGAGTATTAATTAAATTTTGAAAAATAAGAGATAACTTTCCGCAGAATTCTACAAGATTTATTGTCATAAAGCAGTGATTCTCAAACTGTGGGGTGCGCTCCCCTAGGGAGGAGTGATAACCCTCCGTGGGGGGCGTGAGCATATAAAAAAATCAAAAATAAAAGATTATTCTAAAGAGCTGTTAATTTACTGAAAGGAAGAAAAACATAATATATATACATCTAGGCATAGTAAAAAATAAAATACGCGCTTATACTGATGTAATATACTTATAAAAGTATCAGTGCTGCACAATGTATTTGATAATTAATTTATCAATACTAAATTAAGAAAAAAATTAAAATTAGTAGTGACTCCCATGGGATAAAATAAAAACTAAAATAAAAATAAAATTTTTTCAAAGGAAGATTTAATATTAGAAATTTTGAAACTCTAAAATCTTTTTCTACATTTGGTTGAGAGAGAGAGCTATATTTTATCTTCAAGAAGCCACCGCAGAAAATCCGGTTTCACAAAGGGTAGGATGTTGAAAATGTGGTGATAGTATACGAAACGCTTTTGTTTTCAGTACAAAAAATGGATCATCAATCCCTACCCAAAATTCAAAGAGGGATTTATTATACTTATTTGTGCCCCCCTTTGATATAAATATTTAATTTAATTAAAAATTATTTTAAAATCTGTTCCAATTTAAAAATAAGAAAGTGTGTGAGTGAATATTAACGTCGCACTGTTCAGCTACACGAGGGCCTTTGACGACGGACCACGTAATTTTGAACCATGGTCAAGTGACGTGAATGGCACCTGAGCTGGCATCCCTCTCCTAACTACCACACCAACGGGAGAACGTTTCAGCACTCGACAGATTTAACGTGTATCGCTGCCCAACACGGCGGGTCTTTGGTGGCACTGGGCTCGAACTCATGACAGGGCAAGCCACGGTCCGATACCTATACCACTCGGCTACCGCAGCCCTAGAAATAAGAAAGAAAAAGTATAACATAATGCTTATAATATTAAAAGTAACTTTTTAATATATCCATCGCTTAAAAGTAACATGTATAAAATTTATTATTGAGTTTATAATTATAGTCATATTGTAGTTTTAGCGTGTCAAAGTACATTATTATTGTACTCAATATATTGCTATTGTATGGGAGGGTGCGAGATGAAAATTATGACTGAAAATTAGGTCGCAAATATTGAAAGTTTGAGAAGCACTGTTTTAAAGAGTGTTAACGATATCTTTGAATTTGTTTGCAGTTTTTCAGAATTTTTTTTTTTATTCGAAACATATTTGAATAGTTTTTTGTTAAAGGCTCAGTACTTATGTATCATACCGTTGATCAATTTCTCTAAGTAAAAAAAAACTGTCACCAAATCATTTCCTTGCTATTTTTGTTTTGAAACAAGCGCGAGAAACTGTTTTCCACTGTAAGCTGTATATCGCGGTATTTGGTAAACATCTTTTGATTTAAAAAAATTTGTTGACGGCATAATACGTAAGTACCCAGAGCTCTTATTGAATAAGGACAAATAAATTTTGGGACCTTATAACAATATATTTGTGTCTTCTTGTCTCCAGTTGTTACTAATTTCTTATGTTATATGCGGAAAAATGAAAAATTGCCCAAATATTTCAGAAAATATTCAACGCAAATTTTCATGATATTACGATGCTGTATATTAATTTATAAGACTTAATTATCGGTTCATTTATCAGGTGGTATTACGGTATCCGACTACGTTCGGTACCATGATTTTACAAAAGCGTATAAATGGATAATATTTATGATATTTAGTGTCACTTAGATTAGAAAATGTATAGAAAATTATTTTAAGAATATTATTACAATAAAAAATTATTTAAGTACAACATTTTGACAAAAAATGAACATAGAATGACCCATATCCAAAATATTGTCCTTTTGTGAAAAATGCTGCTGTTATAATAATATTTTGCCTGTATATAGCTCCGACCTCTCTACAGAGGTTCAACTAGAATTTTTGAAATATATCACTTAGAAGTGGGTTTATCCGTGTTTTACGACAACAGAGAGGAGACATTTTAAGAAAAAAATGCCAATAATTATTTCAAATGGTTGTAACTCTGAAAATAATGTGCATTTTTCAAACATCTTAGTGGAGCCTCTGTAAAGAGGTCTGAGCTATATATAGGCAAAATATTATTATAATAGAAACATTTTTTTCATAAAAGGAGAACATTTTGAAAAAAGGTTATTCTAAGTTAATTTTTTGCCGAAATATTGTATTTAAATATTTTTTTTCGCCAAAATATCCTTAAAACAAGTTTATACATGTAGTCTAATCTAAGTGACACTAAATATCATGAAAATTATCCATTTATGCGCCTTTTTAAAAGCACGGTTCCGAACGCAGTCGGATACCTTAAAGAACCAAAAAACTGGTAAAAATGTGGCTTCTTAACAGATTTTTATGAACATCTCCAGTGCTAATACTGAAACAAATTGTTCAATACAAGTTAATTGAATGATCTTTTATTTTTGAGAAATATTAAATCTTATGAATCAAAAATTATTTTTAAGATTTTTATTATTTTTTGAGCCATATTACTCGTTTTTTCACGATGTAGAATCCATCAAACACTTCGAATCATTCCTTGCATCCAGCGTTTAGTAGTTCCATATGACAAAGTGTGTTGTGTCAATATTTAAGTGCTCTACGGCCTTAAGTTTAAAATAAATAAAACAATTATTGATTTATATATGCAGGATGTTCCAAAACTAATGCCCAGACACTGTTCAGTTATATTCCCTGTTGGGAGTACATAAAAATGCCCAAATAACTGTACCAGTAAAATTCATCGTTTACGAGAAAAATATGAAAAACAAAGTGTGACGTTACAGTTGGTGGAATGAAAAAAACACATCAATAGCAGTATTTGAAAATATTAAAAAAGACAGATGTTCACAGTGTGTGTCTGCCGTGCATATCGAGGAAAGCTTGAGATCCCCGTAGAACAGAGGTGGATTAAGACAGCTGGAGGCCCCTGGTGGTAAAAAGTTTGAAGCCCATGGGCTCAACAGTTGAAAAACTAAAATAGTGAAATGATTCGTTTACATTAAATACCTAAATTGTCTTCTTTCCCATAGTAGCTCCTAATTAATTTTTTACTCACATTAAAACTATAAAAACCTCTCACCTGATGCATTCGATAGCCGTACTGTTAAATAAATTTTCAAAAGTACCTCTACATTAGGGAAAGTATCTTTACAATAGGATTTGTCTTGCAATTCGATAAATTTCAAGTGAGATCTTCATTGTATCTTTGTTTTCTTTTAAAAATAGTAAATATACTAATCCAATTCATATAATTAAAATTAAAAGATTCAATATCATCTTTGTAACTTTTCTTTTCCTCTTTTCTGTGTAGCTTTCTTCTTAATTTCAGCTAATAATATCTCGTCAATGAATACATTAAAGTGTCCTATAAATATTCCATAGATCTCAGTTCTTCGGGATAGTTCTGCTCTGTCCCTATCGCATGTGATATAAAATGAAATTACCTACGAGATGTTCCATTCTTTTAAAAATTCATAACCGACTTATTTACTTTCACCGAAAATATTTTTTCTCTTTTGCTTCCTCGAGCTTGTCCAGCTTTCTCTTCAAACTACAATTTTGATAAATCCGTTGCTTCTTTATCCACTTTTCGAAATTTCATTTTTTCGGGAATTCTGGATATAGTTTTCTAGAGATTTTAGTAGATTAGATCCTTTTAAGAATTCATATTCAACTTATTGCAATGATTTGTTAACAGCATTTATTCTCAGGAGGAAAAAATTTATGATATTCCAAATCATGGTCATTAGAGAAGTTCCATATTTGTCCATCTGTTACAAAAGGGAAGCCTCCAGTATTGAGGTCTTTTTTCTTCATTCGCATTACGAATTTCAGCCAGGGCCGCTTTTATTAATCCTTATCTTGATATTAAGGCTTAAATTCAATTAGTTTGAAAAACTTTGCTTTGAACTAGACATATCTTTTAATCACATAACTTCACTTTGTTTCATTTATTTTCATAAGTAAAATACATGGATGGGAATAAAAGTCCCAACACCAAGAAGAAGTCGTACTACATCAATGAAATTTGCTAGGTGTGTTTATACATAAGAAGCCCAGTAACTGAGTGGTAGAGTATTGCGCTTCCAGACTATAGGTCCGGGGATCAAACCTCGGGCTGGGCTTCATCCCTTCAGTGGGTCGATAAACTGAGTATGAAGCTTGTGCTTGGAAATTAAACACTGGAGGCTTTGCGTCAGACTGACCACTTGACTGGGACATCTGTTCATGCACCTCAGCCCCCAAGTTCACGAAAACTGAGATAGACACAGAAGGCCTTGGCCCTCAAGGGTTGTTGCGCCACTGAGTTCAGTTTAAGTTTAGTTCATACACCTTAAAAATGACTTCCATTCAAATTCTACGTTAGGTGCCGAAAGTGGCGCTAGTTGTGCCACTTGGAGGGTGTGCATCAAGTGCATTTTAAATACGTGCTATAAAGTTCGTGAATGTTATTTATCATTTTTACGCAGTGATTTGATGTTAGTCCAGTAGGACTTTAAGAAGACAAAGAAGCCATTATCAACAGCTCTCTAAGTTTGAACGAGGTTGTATAATAGAGCTGAAAAAGGTGAATTTTCTTTCCACAATATTGCAGGAAGACTACGTAGGAATGTATCCACTGTGCATGATTTTTGTCAGCAGTGGTCCCAGAAAAGCACTACCTCAAGAAAACTATCGTCCAACCACATTAAGGTCATCAATCACAGAGAAGACCACAGTATTTACCACAAGGCTGGCGAACATTGTAGTGCATCTACAGCAGAAATTATCGTTTTTTTTCAACACCATAGTGACACAATGAACTGTAAAAAATTAATCGTTTGCGACACAGCTTTCAGCCAGATGTCCCGTAGCATCCATACCATTAGCTTCAAATCTTGATATCTGCGACTTCAGGGATGTCACACTACAGATAATTGGAGAACGGAGTGGCAATGTGTTGTCAAAGCTGTTTCTGTTTCGTTGCCAGTGATAGCTGTTTATTGATTAGAAGAAGGCCAAGTCTGCGCCTGCAAACAACCTTTCTGCAATCTAGACACATTAGGCCTGCACCTACTGTTGTGGTCTGACGCGAGCAATTTTCTTTGATTACTGGAGCACTCTTGAGGTTAATTCACACACCCTGACTGCAAACTAATACATCAGTCTGGTAATTAAAACTGTTGCACTGGCATTAATAAACATCATTAAAGAGGTGTTTTAAAACAGGAAAACTACACACGCCCTTATTTCCTGTTGTAACCTAACATGCTCTATAGAGTACCAAAGTGTTACCTTGGCTTGCTAGATCATCAGATATTACTCCAATCGAGCGTGAATGGGACAACATTGGAACGCAATGACAGCGTCATCCACGGCCAGAATTAAACACCTTATATTGATCGACCAAGAATAACAGGCAGGTGAAATTCCATCCCACAAATTGATATCCGGTACTTGTACGGCACATTGTATTCACGTTAGCATGCTTGTATTCAAAATCCTGGCGGTCACACTGGTTTTTAATGTATCATCATTTCACATTTGAAATGGCTGTTCTAGCGCTTACATTAACGGGCAATATCGTTTCAAGATCCCTTTGTTGCACGTTGAATTTATGCTTGGAATCCATCAGGGTTTGGGCCCCTGGCGGCCGCCAGGTCAGTCAGCTGCTTAATCCGCCTCTGCCGTAGAAAGGGTAAGTGCATATATTGCAGGAACCCGCCGAAGTATAAGCAGCATGCAGTCAAGCAACTAAGTCCATCTCTGTAGTCACTGCGTCTTTATACAATAATTCCTTGAGATTGCCCCATAGGAAAAATATCCAGCAGTGTGAGTTCTGGCAATTATTTGGGCCATTGAAACAGACCCCCTTCCCCCGTCTGATCCAGAGTCTGGGGTAAGTTTAATCCATCCAATCCCATATAGGAGGACAGAAATGTGTCGAAGCCCCATCTTGAACCATCAGGCATCCTCATTTACTGCATTTTTCTCGTAAGCTATTGATCAAACAGGTACAGTTGCTTAAGTATTTTCTATGTACTCTGAATGAGCTCCGAATTTGTATGTGCAGAGTTGAGGCGCTATTTTTAGGGCACCCTGTATATTCCTAAAATTTCAGTTAAAGAGTCAGAATAAGTTTTTAAAACTTATGAGTAGCTTGTCTTATTGGTTAAGTAACACCTTTCGTTTCCTCAAGCCCCATACTATAACGGAGCAAAATTATGCCATGAAAAACAGTACTTTTCACATTTACAAATATGTTATTGATGTATGTTGCAGTTATGTTTTGTTTGTTATGCTCATAACTATGATTATATATCAACCTTATTACAAGCTTGAGGACGTCAAAGAGGGACTTGTGATCCCTTTTAAATATGGTATGTATTCCTTGTAAGGCTGCAGCTGTAATTTATGCATAGTCGATTGACTTGATCCATAGCCTCAGTTGTTTCCCTCTATCTGGCAGTTGAAGTGTCCATTGATATGTCCACATGATTGCCTAATTAATCGTATCCTAAAAGTGGCGTTTAGGTAATTGCTAACATCAATAATGCAAAAAGCCGAGCATACTCAAGCTGAAAGCATATTTAATAACTAAATAACACAACGAATATACTGTTGAAATTCTAGTAAAACCTCTTCCAGGTGAGTGAGTGTTGATTAATTTCGCATTATAGAGCAACACGAGATTAGTAGTGATGAACCTCGTAATTCTGAACATTGACCAAGTGACGAGGATGACACCTAAACTTTCCCTGCCCCCTCTGCAAACTACCACAACCCGCCAATGGTAGGGCATTGACTCTTAGCGGATTTAACGTACGTTGGCCCTTCTACATGCTGGAAATAAGGCTCGAATTCACGACACGCCAGTTACGAGTTCGTGTCCACAACCACTAGGCTACCGGGACAACTAAAAACTCTTCTCCAAAGGGTGATAATATCGGATGTTCATAAAATTCATGGCCCTTTGAGGAAACCTTTATCAATCTATCTACTATTCACAGACAGCGCTGTTGTAATGCATGTGAATGCTTAGCGTGTGGATTTGCTATTTTCCTTGTATTACTAATGTACATTTATGTACAAAACTGTTCTCTCTGTGAGTAGCACATGCGCTGGCAAGTCCTCCAGCGCCACACTCTAGTGCAAGAACTCTTAACAGGACAAAAAAACCTGAGAGTAATCACTAGTTTACAAAATCGCTTTTGCTTGAAATTTTTTGCCTCTGCCTTTATCGATGACTCCTAGTTTGTATTACTATTTGAGTATATTTTGTATTCATTTCTGTGAAAAACCGCTTTGTGTGATAATGCTTTAAATAAACAATACTTTTCTTACTTTTTCCTTAATTTTGTGTTTGGCTCTTTACTATCACTTCCATCCATCTATCCTTTAAGGAAAACAGTTCAGTGAGTTACACCACCCCTCAAAGTCCCGTTACTCTGAAATAATTTTGTATGCATAAACAGGTTTATTCGTAGTTCTTTCCAAAGTTTTGGAGCGTTGTAGTAAAAACACTAAGACAAATATTACAAAAAAGAACATATAAAAGAATTCAGAAATAATTCAATATTTATTTACATATCTTACAGGTGTTCTGTACATGAACCTTTGATCAAACGGCGTACATCAATGCGATTGTCTAGTTCCTGCTTTATTCTAGACACGTTATTTACACCATATGTTATCTTTTCCTTCTTGTCGGTGTTATAAAAAAAATTGATTTTTTACATATTCCACATGATGTTGTAGAACTGAATGAAAGGATGTTATGTGCTGTCATAAAAGTTGAGAAAACCATGCTCTGACTATATTAAGGCAGGAATTGGACTATCGCATTGGTATACGCCGTATGATCAATTGTTCACATGTATTGATTGATTTTGAGGCTTAATGGTGCAAGGGCCAATTTTGGCCAAACTGCGCCAAACATTCGTTAAAAAAAAAGGACATTTGTTTTTAAAATACATTTAAAACATTAAAAATATAGAAGTACGTAGAAATTTAATTAAAATTCAGTTTAAAAAAGTAAAATCGAAAATTGTACATAAAAGTCAATCCGAATAAATTCAAAAACAGACTGGTGGGGGAATTCCTCCATCAAGTTCGTATGTATTAATAAAAAAGTCATTTTTTAATTCTAGACTATGTTAAAAGCAGCGATTTTGTTCATATGCTGCTTTTAACATAGTCTAGAATTAAAAAAACACACATGTAGAACTCCTGTAATATGCAAATAAATCTAGAATTTTTTCTGCATTGTTTCGTATGTCTCTTTTTTTACAGTATTCGACGATGTTTTTTTACTATAACTCTCCGGATCCTTTAAGGAAACTTTGAATAACCTTGTGCATATGTATGTATGTATATATAATAACAATTTTTATTTTATTATTAATATTTAATTTCCTTCCTATAAATATACCAACTGAATAATTAAGAAAATTTTAGCTGGAGATTTTCACAGAATGTTAGCAACACCATTATTTTCTTTATTCAGATTTAAAGAATTTTATGCATAAATGTTTAATGTTCTAAGATGATCATCGTATCAATAACATGTGCTAACTTCAGATATATTGCATAGTTTCAATACTTAATACTGTTATGCATATTTCATTTTTTTGCCCTTCAAGGATATGGAAATCAATTAGCTTTTAAAAAAGAGGATGGATCATATGCCGCTTTCACTGATAGAGACCCAAGCACTTGGTAAGTCTATTTTAAATACAAAATAATAACTATAATTTTTATACTTAAATAAATGATCGTTTGTTCCATTCCTTCTCCTTTTAACTTATGATTTGTAATTCAGAGTTATTCCATAAATATATTCGTATAACTGATTTTAATTTCATTCAAATTAGTTACCAAGATTTAACAATAATTGGAAATAATGCTCTGAAATAAACAATCATAATTAAATCAATAGAATCATCCTATTTTCCAATCCTATCTTTCAAATTTAAATAAATTATAGTTTAAAAAAACTGAAGAATACGCTTCTCTCGTTGATCGAATTGCTGACGCATACTCCCCTTTTTCACCTAAAGAACACTTTTTTTGTATTTGTATTAATCTTGAGCATTTTCGCATTAGGATTGTAATTTAATCTTTTAGTCGCCCAATCTGGAGCTAGTCACCAAATTTGGAAATGAGATCTGGAATTACCGGTTGATTCAAAATGAGTGTGACCAATTTTAAAAGCATGTAACTATTGGGTTGTTCGGAAAGTCATTTCGTTTTTTTGGGGGAACATGAAAGACAGTTTTCGTATAATGAATAAATATTTTATTAAATTATATATTGTCCATTCTGGTCCAACACCTTTTGCCATCTTTCTGGCAGTAACATAATTCCCCTCTCATAAAAGTTTTGGTCCTTGCTGGCAAAAAACTGGTTCAGGTGGTTTTTGACATCTTCATTTGAGGTAAAGGTTTTGCCATCCAAAAAATTTTGCAGGGACCGGAACAAATAGTAGTCGGAAGGCGCCAGATCTGGAGAATATGGTGGATGTTGCAGTACGTCCCATTCAAGCTGTAAAAGTTTTTGGCGAGTGACCAAACTTGTGTGAGGTCTCGCATTATCCTGGTGGAACACTACACCCTTCCTGTTGATTAATTCGGGCCTCTTCTCTTTAAGTGAATCATTCAATTTGTCCAGCTGATGACAATAGACTTCTAAATTAATCGTTGTATTGTCCGGCAAAAGCTAAAAAAAAACGATTCCTTTGACATCCCACCAAACTGAGAGCATCACCTTTTTTTGGTGAATGTTGGCTTTTGACACGCTTTGAGCCGGTTCATCTTTTCTGCTCCATGACCTCTTGCGTTTAACATTGTTGTATACAACCCATTTTTCGTCCCCAGTAATAATCCACTTCAAAAGCGCGACGACACAAATTTCGCTCCGTAAGGACATGGGGCACCCACACATCGAGCTTCGAGGTTAAGCCCATGCCTTTCAAATGGCCATAAACAGTCGAATTCGACAAATTTAATCTCTCAGCGATCTCTCGTGTGGTTATTCGCCGATTTGCATCAACTAATGCCTTTATCGCATCTTTGTCAGCTTCGACCGGCCTTCCAGACCGTGGTGCATCTTCGACATCAAAATTGCCGGATCGAAATTTTGCAAACCAGTTCTGGCACTGGCGTACTGTTAATACGCCTTCTCCATACACATCCGTCAATTTTTTTCTCGCTTGGACAGCATTTTTACCTTTTCTGAAGTAAAAAAGTAAAATATGACGAAAATGCTGCTTATTGCTCTCCATATTTAAAAGGGCACCAACCAAAAACTACTGCGTAGAATTAATAGAACTTTTTCACACACAAGCCTTGCAATATCAGCTCAAGACATATAATGGTTATGCGGCTTAAGTGTGAAGTTGGTTTCGAAAAAACGTAATTAAGTCCTCTGACGGGAAAAAACGAAATTACTTTCCGAACAACCCAATATTTATGGTGAATTTTTATCGTTTCACTACTGATTTTATTTTAAAAATGAAACATTTAAATTACTACTTTAGCCATTTTTTATTAGTAAGAGTGAATTATAATACCGAAATTAGATTCTCAAACCCGGAAGGAAATTTTAAAGCTTTTGAATAATAATTGTTCAAATTCTGTTATAAATAAACCATTTAAAATCATAAAAGACATTTTTCTAATGTATTAATATCTAAACTTCAAAAAGAAATAAAATTTGGCTTGCAATCAAAAGCTTCAGGAAAAAAATGTGAACGAAATGAAGTCCTTAATGAAAAAGAAAAAAAAAAAGCTGAAAAGAATTATTTCTATAGAAAATCCTCTGCCTCAAAGAACTTTGGTAAAGAAGCTACATATATCTCAGTCGACATTTTATCGTCAGATAAAAAAGAATGGCTATAAAAAGGTGAAAAAACCAGTCTGTCATCAAATGTCTGCAAAGAACGTAGGAAAATGAAGAAAAAGCTATTGGAATCTGTATTTAATGTTACGCAAAGGTAGATAGAAAACATGAATAACTTAGAACGAAGCGCCCTCTGTTTCATCTAACATCCACAACAGGCAAAGTGAAGGTTCAACATATTTTATACGAAAAGCGTCGCAAAGACGCCACTGTTTTGAAAAAGGCAAGTCAGCCCGTCGGGTATTATGATATGAATGCGAATCTCCTCTCGAGTCATAAAAATACCATTTTTGCGCAACCAAAGACTAAAATTGATACTACATACTATCAGCAAAAAGTTTTGAAGCACATGATCAAAGAAAGTAAACGCCTTTACACTTCTCACAAGATTTTGCACCATATTTAAATGCAAAAAAAAAAAAAAAAAAAAAAATATTAAATGGCTGAAAAAAAATCTTTTTTCTTTTGAGAAATAGCTACCATCACGCTGACTGCGCTCTTTGCAAATATTTTTATGGGGATACTTAACAAGTAATATAAAAATTCTTTTTTAAGTCAATTCCTACTTAGATCAACAAAGAAAATTTTTATTTTTGCTACTTTTTATTAAATAGTTACAACTAATATAAATATTTACATGCATAAGACAGAATTACAACATTAAGTGGTAATTAAGTTTTATTAATTATCATTCAAGTATCGTATTGTCATCCAAAACAATGGTGTATATAAAATTTTTGTTCAACTGAATGCTTTAAAATGTGAGAAAAAAACCTTTTCAAGTATTGACACAAGTCGCCAATGTGGCTGTATTTGTAATTCTTTAAATAATTAGTTTTAATCAATTAATTTTTATTAATTATAATTAAATTATTGTATTGTCATCCAAAATAATCATGTATATAAAATTTCAGCTCAATTGAGCGCCTTAAAATATATTTTATTAACAATTGAAAATTCCACCAAGATAAATAAATAAATATATAGAGAGTGTGAGCTAATTGAAGGAATTGAAAAACAATTAAATATATGTAAAGTAAGAGCGCTTCAAAAAGCAATCAAAGAGGAAGTTAGAATAATTCTCCCAAAAATGTTCGAGAAAGCTCTTTTTGCTTGGCTAAACATTTACGTAAAGCGTACTATGCTAAAGGAAGCAAAATTGAAAATTTCATGCAAATACCTTTATTCAATAAAATTTTATGATGCTCTGTAAATTATCACATTATTTTTTAATCAACCGGTAGTTGCCAAACCTGGAAATGGGAAATTGTTAATCTTGATCAGGACAATGGTACAGAATTATTAAATTATTGTATTGTCATTTGTTCTTCAAAAGTGTGCAAAATCTCGAATTAGTCTGACCTCTTAAAGTGGGTAAAAATCGAGTTCAAAGATTTCGTTACATACAGATGAAGTTGATAAAAGAGTGTTAAAATCATGGGTAAACATCATTAACTACACTACCCTTAAAAATGAAAGAACAACCTGATTAATGTGTGTAATTGGAAAAGGACTGAGCTTAGAAACAAGAAATTTAGAGGAAATATGCACTAAATAGTTTCTTATTGAATGCGACACATATATTTGCATAAGTTTATCATAAAAATACTTTACAACAGCCTTTCTCAAATTGTGGGGCACGTACCCCTAAATGGGCGTAATAACTCTACGAGGGGGGGGTGAGTATATTGAAAAATCGGAAACAAAAGATTATTTACAATTTTTTTTTTTCAATTTACTGAAAGTAAACAAACAAAATACTTTTTCACGTAATAAAAAATAAAACACACATTTACACTGATATAATACACTTATAAACGTATTAGTACTGCACATACCAGCTCCTGGGGAATGTACTTGGTCTGCTAAGGTAGAAATACCGCTGACCCATTACAGGAAAAAAAAATTAATTTAACAATACTAGTTTAATAATTACCAGTAACCCGATGGGCTTGTCACATATAAAATAACACAAAAAAATTACCTTGATAAGTTGTATGGTTTATAATTAATCCTTTAACTGTCGATTAAATTTACATGGTTTGCTACCTATTGTCACCTTTTTCCACATAGACACGCGTATGTGCTATATTGGAGGGGGGCGAAGAAAAGGAATACATAAATGCAATTTACCTGTGTGAAATAAGTAAATCCTTTGTAAACACTATCAAATTGCTTTTATTGGATTCCAAAGCCTTCGGAATAATTTTATGCTTGCAGTGCACAGAAAAGACGAAATTAACGCTTTGGTTGAGAGAGACATTTATATAAGCCAGTGGCACTTAAGAGGATAAAGTCGTATTATAGCTTGAGAATTAAAGTATAGTATTATTGAATTCAAAACAATGTTATTGTACAGAGGAAATTATTATTGAATTTAGGGTCGCAAATATTGAAAGTTTGAGAAGCACTGCTTTACAACAAAAAAAAAAGGCACAGCTGAAAAAAAACTCGTTATTAGAGGAAGCAAAATATCACAGATTCATCAGGAGAAAACATTAAAAAAATGAGTTATAATAAGAAATAGACCCATTCCTAACTACAAGGCGTTGGTAGCATCGACATTTCCACCCTCCCAATCAAGTTATCGGTTTCCGAAATAGGAAGAAATGATTTAATCTGGAGTAAACCTTGTTCCAGCTCACAGCTTTGGAGTCGAACTTAAAACACCAATGGTATCAAGGTAGTCCCAAATATGCTCTATCGCTTACAGGTCTGAAGATTGATCTGACCATTCCATCAATTCCAAAACTTTGGTTCTGAAGGTAATCCTCAGCAAATACAGTTCTGATTTCTCGCATTATCATCCTCAGAATGAACTCGTTACCAGTAGCTGTGAAGCATGGGTGAATATATCGATCAAGGATCTAACCTCGATATCTTACTAAAGTCAGAATTCCTCCGAGGATCACATGCAGGTTAATGTGATCACTTAGAGATATCTCTACTCAAACCATGATTCCACAACTTTCGTAGTTGTGTCTTTCAACATTGTTGAATTGGTGGTATCTATTAAGTTATATTCCCTCCAGATCAGCAGTTAGTCTCAATCACTCTTCAGTGTAATCTGGACTCCTTTGTGAAAAGTACAGAAGTCTGCTACTGTTTGGACCAGGAAACGTGTTTCTTTGCCCAGTATAAAGAGACACATTTCTTTTGATGACTTGAAGGAACACACAGAATTGTTGGTTTTACATAGAGACTTGCGTTGTGGAGGCATTTTTGCACCATTACAGAGAAGATTCTTGTTCCCGGTATGATAAAATGATCTGCAACGAGATGAGCCATCGTAGTCCTTCTCATTCAGCCTGAAAGAGCTAGGTGAAAGAAATAGTCTCCCACAGGGGTTGTAACTCGTGATTGACTTGAAACACATGTCTTCTAGATTCATAGTCTTTAAATTCCAATTAATCCAAAAGTCGTACGATTACATTGACGCTTTAGCAGCATTTGCTTATGACAAGAACTAAAGAAATAAGAATAATAATTTCTCCAAGGCATTTTCTGTTCTTCTGAATAGTTTCAATGAAATTACCAACAGCTATTGAAGATTCCCAATCATACGTATAACGTACACACAAAGTTACATAAGCCTGAATTTTGCACATTTTCACACTAATTTCTGCTTAAATACTCGTTTCTTTAATCCTTTATCGACCGACGGTACTTATAAGTACCACTCATATTAAAATAACACAGAATAACCAATTTTACGGATATTCTGACAATATTTAGCAGGAATATTCTTTGAAATCCATTCTTCCAAGATATATAGCAGCACGGGTTCTATGATTAGTATTTTAGCGGGGAAGGCGAATAGTTTTATAGCAGAAATTGCGTTTTCAGCTGACAGCGTTTTCAGCGGATTGTAAAGATTGTCATTTTTGTCTCAAAAAAGTAGTTAATGTCAAAATTTGTCTTATTTTGTTTATATGTTAATGAGGACCTTAGAAAACGATTTAACTATTTATTTTAAGTGAACAGTGTACATAATTAATTTTACAGTGGAATATCTTTTATTAATTAATTAGCACTAACGGATTAAATTTCCCAACGTTGAGTACTTTGTTTATGTATATCGCTTAATTTTCAATGTAGTGATCCAAAAAAAAAAAAAATATTGCATGAAAAAACTGCAGTAAATCATAATGCGGTTGATAAAGGGTTAAAGTAAATGTTATGACTATCGTTTTTCCACTTTCATATATGATTTATATTTTTTATATGACTATCATTCATATAAACAAGGGGAATTTATTGTTGCTGGTGTTTTTTAATGGCGAGCTTTGAAAAATGCGTTGTGACTGACCTTTTGAAGATCAGTGTATTTCCCTTCTCACATTTTGTTTATTTCTTTATATATTCGATTGAAAGCAATATTTATTCAACATTTAAATTTTTAAATAAAACATCATTGCATGGTTTGGAAGCTGAGATAGAATTAACGTACATCAATTCTTTTCTTTCCCACTTTATTCAAAAGAGATTTAAAGAGTCTGTCCTTTTATGTCTCCATGTCTAGGTTTTGAAACCAAGTTAATTTATGCTCTAAAATTTTCAAAGAAATACAATCATTTAAGAGAATTTGATCAAATTAATTATAGGTATAATCTAAACACTCTTTGAATCATACTGAATACTGTTACTCACGATATTCAAGAGTACACACGTCTAAATTTATTTAATTCCCATCTCTTAATTTTATGTTTATAACTTATTATTATTATTTTATTTTAAATTAGACTCATTGGTATTACATATATAAACAATATTTTAGACAGTATCATAAATGTGTACATAGTCACATATGCTTTATTTTTAAGGTTAACGGCCTTCGTCGTTAAAGTTTTCTGCCAGGCTAGTCAATTAGTGAATATTGACGAAGATGTGATGTGTAGTGGCGTTAAATGGCTTTTGGACCACCAACAACCTGACGGATCTTTTAATGAAGATAACCCTGTTTTTCATGCAGAAATGGTGGTAGGTATATTACACACAGCATATTTTCACTGATTAGATTTAGTTTCAGCACTGTATTTATTGATGCTTATGCAATCTATAACATAAAAAGCGGTGCATCAAGAAAAAAATTTATCCAAATGGAACGAAAATATGTAAATAAGATTTATATGCATTGACTTGTCTGTCCAGACTTGCCAGTGAGCCCTTAAAAAATCTCATTTTTTCTGGAGGCAATAAGAGGTTTCATGTTTACCCTAAATGCCAGCTCCAACAGGCTTTACCTCAGTACATCTTGGACTGGACCGGAAAGATATCCATAATAGCCCTCTTCTAGTCTCGAACTTATCGAAGTCATCGGTTTCACTGAATTGGTCTGACTTCATATGACAAGACGGAGATTAGTAACAACAACAACATGCATGGAAAACAGAACTCTAATTGTGTCATAATATCATTGGAATTGAGTGTTTCTTTCAAGAAATACAACTAAGGAACAAAAAAAAACCTGTCAGATGAAAGGGCTTTTTATATCAAAACTACTCTTTGTTATGCTATGTGGCCAATGATAGTAAAGTTAGTATTCATTACTGTTCTGGACGTCTCCCAACACATCATCACTGTTCATTGAGGCTCAATACAATACAGGACTCATTGGTGAAAACAGTTCTATTCCAGTTCGGAGCGTTCATACACGCTTGGCAATGGTCAACAGTGAACGATAGATAGCACAGTTAAAACTGCATCTCAGCCTCTGTTTGACGAATTGCTTATCAATGATTATTACATTTAATGATGTCCAATTACCCGTCAGATCATTAATAAGAATAATTTGACGATCAACATTCTTGCCTCCGATTGAAGCTCTATCCAAGCTGGTTCAGCCACTCTGCCAACACCTATTCGTCTTTTATCTCAAAAAATCCTCGGATTTGATCCTCCTACTTCCTATAGTTTAACCCTTTATCTACCGACGGTACTTATAAATACATAGAATAACCATTTTTACGAATACTCTGAGGATACTTAGCAGGAATATTCTTTTAAATCCACTCTTACAAGATATATGGCAGCACGGGCTCCATAATGAGTATTTTAGCGGGGAAGGTGAATAATTTTATATCAGAAAATGCATTTTCAGCTGACCGCGTTTTCAGCGGATTGCGAAGAGTGTCAGTTATTTTCTGAAAAAATAGTTAATGTCAAAAGATAAGTGTTTTATTTTTTTTTTTTATGTTATTGAAGACCTTATAACACGATTTGACTATTTATGTTAAGTGAACAGTATGTATAATTAATTGTACAGTTGAATATCTTTCATTAATTAATTAGTCTAACCAATAAAATTTCCCAAAGTTGAGAACCGTAAAATCCGGCGTATAACGCTGACATTTCAAATTTCTTCGTAAAAAGGGGGTGCGCGTTATACACCTGATTTTACGGTATTTTATTTATGTATGTCCTTTAATTTTCAATGTAGTGATGCAAAAAACAATATTGCATGACAAAAGCTGCAATAAATCATAATGCGGTAGATAAAGGGTTAATTGCATGATTAATCTCCAATTGTAACATGGACTATCACTGTTAGTGAATTCATTTGCGAAACATGGGTAGAGTCCACATGTATCGATGGAACTACGAATGCAGCTTCATGGAAATTATACCTTAGCACTCGAATATTTTCTAATTTGAACATTATCTGAATGCACCGTTGCAATGAGCTGAAATTTCAGCTACAACTTGTCTGAGAAAAAAAGTAATGAAAGGAAAATTTATTGAAATGCAATAATCTTTCTACAGGTTGTTAAACGAAAAAAAGAGAGAGAGAGAGAGAGAAAATGCTTTGCAAAAAAATAAGAGGAAAGCAACTTGTTTTCAAATGGGCAGCATAAACAATAATCTTTCTAACTTGGTCCAAAAACAAATAGCTGCAAACATTTATCAGTTGGGAGTATGACCACTTCTTCTGGGGATGTAGACTCTATTATATAGATTAATATCTACAAGCAGGTCATTCATCTTACATTGTAGTATATGTGCCCCTTCTTGAAGAAGGTACGTGATAAAGTTATTAAGAGTTATAGGAGGACTGCACAAAACAGGAAAACTTCTCACGAGCAAATACCAGATATGCTCTATTTGGTTCGAGCTGGGCGAACGTATTGGACATTCCATTCGAAGAAGTTTCTCACGTTCCACATATTGGCTAACCCGCGGTCACTCACGCCTGTTTTTGCTACCATCGTTACTCGCGGGGTGTAGAGAACACCCCAAACTTTTCACATGTGTATTTAATTATGAAAATAAAATTAAGTCATTATGATGCATATTTATAAAGTACAGGATGTTTTTTGTATTATACAGATAAAATTATTAAATTTATTGCATACAAATGAGACTAACATTAATTTAAACTAAACATACAAAATTTTCATTTTAAAACACATAATTTTATGTTTTTTCATAAACCAGTATATATATAAAACATGTATACCAGTAATAAATATACTTTATAATTAATGAGATAATAATAGTAGAAAGTAGAAAAATAATATTTTAATCATTTTCCAAACATTCAGAGCAGACGGTATACACATGCTCAACTTCTCGTGGGAGTTCTCAGCCCCCCAGATAAACTTTTGAAGGTCATTACATTCCAGTCATTCGAGAAAGAGGGATTGCATCAGACCTGAAGGCTCAATGACCTAAAATGTGCAGCTACAGAAAACATCGTGGTTATGCGCATTCCTTTTAGAATCCTGGAAGGATTTTCTTGTTGCTGGGGTGTACAGAGAACACCTCGCGCGAGTGATCGCGGGCTAACAACGTTAGCATTATGTAGTGTTGCGTTATCGTCCGTGAACATGGCATCAGGATCAATGGCTGCCAGATATGGACGAACATATGGATCGAGGATTGCATCTCGACAAATAACTGCTTTTACTTAACTGAGAAAAACAATGTGGAAACCAATTTCAACACCGACTAATATCCCTACCCAAATGACTGTACTTTAGTACGACTGTAATAGTCTCTTTTAGTGATATTGTGATCAAATTCCATATCCATATCTTTTGTTAATCTTTGATCTCAAGCTCACAATACAAAATCACAAGTCGTTGAGGAACAACACATTAGCATATTACTGTGGTGTTTAGTAGATGATATCCAAACCCCAATGTAACCGAGCTCTTTAGTAAAACTATTTCAATTGCACGTAAATTGTTGGTCGTCTGGAATACAGATGAATTTCATGCTGCCATTTGCAAACAGTTTGTTGGGATATCGCTATTCCTGGTGACATTGCAACGCTTGAAGAAAGTTAACTGGTTTAACTCGTCCGATAAATCTAAGCTTGCAAAAGCAGAAAATGGTAGTAACGCACTGTTGTAACCCTAGAACTTTTATTACTCGATGATCTTCATCTGACAGTATGTTCATTTTGATAGCGATTCCACAATCAGATAGAAGGATTGACATTTAAGACTCAGGCAACCTCCTGTAGCGGTATCTAAATAACTCAGTAACAGTCTCCGGACAGAGATTCCCTTTTGTCTAGTGGATATGTGTTACTAGGCTACGAATCAGAAGGTCGCGATTTCTAACCACCACATTAGTGACCTTGACTGAATTGAGAAAACGCAGCTTTCTGAACTGTCATGGCGCCATCTACCGCAAGCAAGAAATATATATATAATAAGGAGAAAAATAAGTATATAAAATTAAAAAAAACACGTTCTCCGTAAATAAAAATCATTCCCCTAACTACTGACTCACTGGCGGGAGAATAGTGTAGTGGTATTTATAAATAAGCCAGTAACAGCCTCCGGACATAGGTGATCACTTTTGTCTAGTGGATATGTTACAAGGATACGAACCCGAAGGTCGCGGGTTCTAACCACTACACTCCGGAAGTCGTTCCCCAGACTAGATTCATCCAATTGTGTACCAGCACATGTTTTCTCTCGCAAACGTAGTCGATGACTCCTTTTCACCAATTTGGAAAAAATAAAAGAAGAAATGGGCACAAAACAAATGCAACATCTAATGAAACGGAAGAAATAGCAACTGTTAAAATGAACCTGTTTATATGTCTATCGCATTGCACCACACTATGTGTGATCATGTAAATATTTTACTGCAAAACTACTTTTGCATTTCACTTCAATACACATATGCAAAATTTGGTACTGTAACCTTTCTTCTCGAATAATTCTAGTTTTGCTGTCTGTTGCTTATTTCTTGAGACAGTCTGAAGTCCGTAGTTGGTAGCCAAATATTTTAATCGCATATGCCAGGGGTGGCGAACCTTTATGGATCAACAAGCCATTTTTTCTAAAGAAATGCTTAGTGAGGTATAGACGTGCCATCAAATAATTTTGACTTGTGATTATTGGGAAAATAATAAAATTAAATACTAACATCACAAAATTCTTTATTTACTACCAAAAATTACGTTTTACAATGAGTAGTAGTAAATGTTTCAGTTATACGTGTAATTAAATTTAAGTAACATTAGTGTGACTTATGTTTTTGCAGATTATATATGTGGCGGTGTGATATCTATATGAACTAGTACCAACATCACGTGAAGACGATCGTTTTGGCGTGATTGGTTAAGTACTCGTGTTCGGAATGGAAGGTACCCAGAACGAACCTTCCCTCCTTCATATATATATATATATATATTGACAAATAACTTATATATTTGGATTGTAAAATGTTACTTTTAGCAGAAATGCATGATAAATTGAAGTCATCTGCCAAACGGTTTCTAGAGAGTCTTTATATATAATGTTATTCATCTCTGAAAATAATCACTCACACACACAGGCATATGTAGATGAAAATATTGTTAAAATAGCACGAGCTAGCTTCTTCAAACAGTTAAATGTGTCTGGAATCGAATTCCATGTTTCCAAAATTTCGTTACTGGTGTATTATTTATATTGCTTGTTAATCTTTCTGTTTCAATCAATTCCAACTTTCTGTTTGTTTCAATAAATTTTTGAATCCATATTGAACTAGACTAGAAATCAATAAGTTGCATTTCAAATTCTTCAGTTTCCAACCAATCGAATTGGGGCAAGTTCAATTTATCAAATTATGTCACATCGGAGTACATAATAAACTTGAGTTTTTTGACAATCTTTTGAACTGAGAAAATCTCACTGGAAATTCCTAGATTATGAAAATAAATTCTTCATTAACTATATCTTTGTCTGTGGTTTCTCATGCACATTTTAATCTTTGAAATTGTTTTTCAAGTTTGGGGTTCATTGTATGTAATAATATAGTTTCTAAATTAAAATGCAAACCATTTTAATTGGTGGCGTGCCCAAAATATTGTGCTGATTGCCATCAATGGCACGCGTGCCAATGGTTCGCCATCCCTGACATGCAGATTCTACTGTGAGTGTTGGTGTGTGTAAGGTATGTATGTAATTTTGTGCCATTTAACTAGTTCTATCTTGGTAAGTCATTTTTTATGTTACAAAACCTTTTTTATTGAATATAACCCACATATTTTCATTATGAATAAACTCAAAAATTGCCACTCAAAGTGATGTAACAAGCTATTTTACTGTAAATAATTTATTTTATACTTATAAGGAAAAACCAAACTTTGTCCCTTTTCTTTTTTCCTAGTTTTGAAGCGATGCAATGTCTTTGACCCTGTCACTTTTCCTTAGATTAATTTTGTTTTAACATTTAATTTTTTAAATACTTAGTAAAAGTGATATTTAAATACCAACTTTTTAAATTCAATAAATTGTAAAAAGCATACACTATGCTTCAGTCTCAGGTACACCATGATACTTTGTCCTTCTTTTGAGTATAACTCAATTAATCTACAGTCAAGTATTATACATAAATTTTGTTAATAGTAAAATCATCTAATTACTACTAAGAAAATGTGTTCTGAATTTATTACAAAAACCCGATTTACAGCTTGTCATAATAAAGACAAACCTTTTTGATAAATGTATGTTTTAAAAATCTTCTTTTGATGACTACTTTCTTTGTTTTGCAGGGTGGTGTCCAAGGAAGAACACCTCTAACTGCCTTCGTATTAATAAGTTTAGAAGAATGTAAATGTGACGTAGAGGTATGATATGTGCATAGTGGTTTTATTCATTGAATTAAAGGAGCACACCTATTCTTATTTATATATTTGTCTCGCATAGAAGTAGTTTTTTTTTTATTTTTTATTTTAGCATTTATGTTATAAACTCTTAAAGTAGTATTTTAGGAATGAAAAGAAGTTTCAGAAATTATTACTTAAAAATACAATTCATGCAATGAAGATATTTCTAGTATCCAATTTTGAGTGTAGATGTTAACTTGCTTTCAAAAAAATTATTTCTACATAGTTCTTAATTTTTTTTCTATATTTGTAAAAGACAACAGATTTAAAGTTATAAATTTTTGTTACAATTTTCTTCGGATACTGCTTGCGAAAAAAAATTTGATACAATAAAGTAGTTGAAATTGTATTAAGCTAAATTGCAAATTGTTTACTTACGCCTGTTAATGTTACTCAGGTGATTGAAAATTTACACTTGTCACACGAATCGAATTCTTAATCCAACGTCTAAATCAACCATTAAAAACATCTGTCATGTGTAATTGGTTCAAGTAGGTAACTTAAAGAGAGCTTGGCATTCATAAGTTTTCATACATTAATTGACTATTTTACTGAAGAATTTCATTATGATATTATAGGCATTAATCTCATTTTGTGACAAGGATTTATGTTTGGAAATGAGCGTAACTATAGTGATAACAGAATTAGAAGATATACAAGATGACATCACAAACGTCACCGAGTTCTATTGATTGATACACAGATGGATTATCTGGATGTATTACTCATAAATTCTGTCGTAATAATAATTCATGATTTTAAATTATTGAAATAGTTAACCCCAAATTAACAAGATCAGAACACTGGATTAATGTAGTTTTCTATCCCCAGTAATAATCTTTGCACTGAACTCCGTAGAATGTAGCAGCTGAAAAGATAGGCAACCGCATGACTTCATTGCATCGTGCAATCACGTCACGAAACCCGAATTTTTAAACAGGGTTGGTATTAGAACAACAAGTATCTGCAGGGACAGTGCGATGACGTTTGTAGTATCACGCCTTGTCGGCATGCCAACTATGGTTTCGACTACACTTGATGCTGCATCACAGTCAAGCGCGCCTCCAATGGTATCGTCAACAACGAACTTGCAATCAATAATAGTGGCATGCCGCCTTTTCAGATGAATCCCTGTTATGTACACAGAATCGCTTGGCACATCCGTGTATGGCGTTACCGTAGAGGATGCACACTTATAGCTGGTATTTGACATCTTCATACCAGCTTATCACATGAAGCGATGGTATAGGTTGCCACTGGATATACATCTCGATCACGTTTTTTTCGCATTACTTGCATTTTGAACACTATCCGTTACATTTTTGTTGTGTTAGGGTCCATGATCTTGTCTTACATTCGAGTCATCCGTAAGTCTACATTTTAGCAGGACAATGCATAAGAGTATGGTTTCCGTACTGTCCAGACCTTCCTTGAAACATAATATGTTTGATTGTTTTCCTGGCCAACACATTTTCCACGTAACTCACCAATTGGAAAAGCCTGGTTCATGATTCTCGAGCGCCTCGTTTGAGTATTTTGCCTCCACTCACCAGTCAGTATGATCGATGAACCATAACAAAGTAGTGAAGCTTCATAGGGTGCTGTACCCGTACATGCAATAAATTCTCTGTTCGACACCATACAAGTTGCCAGGCTGAATACTGATTTCTCAGAATATATACCTCCAAATTTTCTGAAAGTTTATTTCATTTTAGAATTTCTGTATGCAGGGTTTATTAATATAAAAGATTCAATAAAAATGATGCCTTTTTACTTAATAAATTGTACGGAAAATATTGGAATGACAAAGTAGTACAGGCATTTGAAACTGTTGCGGAATAGGAAATCTATCGTATAACATAGAAAATCTGAAATGTTAGCTTTAGTCTTATCCATTGTTTAGAGCAAGAAATAAAACAAAATTTATAATTTGTTTTCATCACGCATATGTTAGTCATTTATTCTTATTTTTCATTATGACAGCCAACTGCATATTTCACTATTTTTATAGCCCTAGTTGCCCTTTTGTTTTACTTAGATGGGAATTTTACGTCTTTTTTAACGTTGATTAGGTTTCCTTAATATGAGGCGTATTTGGAAATTAAGTACCCTTTTGGAAAATCTCACATAAGATATCTTTTTTTAAAAATAAAATTTATTTTTACATGAAAGAGCACGCCGGGAACTATTTTCCTACATAGTTACTACCAGAAATTTTTCATATCAGGAAACCAAACTATCTAAACCTTCTTTAACCCTTTAACGGGCTCAAAGCTAAAATACACTTTTCTGTGATAAAGTACTTGATAAATGTAATGTTCTCATTCTGTATAAACATTATTTAGTTACAAAAAAATGTCTGATCAAGGGTGTTTTCCCTGGGTGGTGGCTAGACGTTATAGCTCTGCGCTCTTAAGACATTTAACTTACTGTAAAATCCGGCGTATAACGTGCACTTTTAGCACAAAAAATCGGATCGAAATTCAGAAGTGAGTATTATACGCCGGGAATAAAAGTAAAAGCTTAAAAAAAAGTACATACAAATAAAGTTACACTTCTACAAATACCAATATATTTATTTACAAGAAATAACATTTCTTATGAACTTAAAGGGTTGTAGTTCTAAAGCTTTGGGATAATATCTTGAAAAAATGACTTCAAAACATAAGAATATTGCACACGTATATTTCAGGAATCTTTGTAAAAAAAAAGGGGGTGCGCGTTATACGGTGAATATATCTAAAAATCAAAAAAAGTACGTTGAAAGCATAGGTGCGCGTTATACGCCGGATTTTACGGTAATTTTCAGGACAGAAATAATGAATCATATTGCAATAATTTTTTATGAAAAATTAACATTTATGTAATAACTATTTCAATAACTATTAAATACAAAGTATAAGTGTAATTAAATAATAATATAGAATAACTGTACAACATATAATACTTACTTAAAATATATGTAGAATACTCAGAATATACATAGAAATTGGTATATATCCACATTTTATATTTTATTCAGTTTTAGTATGAAAAGTTAGAAATAAAGTAGTATTTTTGAGAATTTAAATTAGTTGTTTCACAAATTTGATGAGATATTTATTGTGGAACTTTATAATATGCAAACGTTTTCTCCGAGCAGAAAAGGTGTAATGAAAGATTTTCTAACCCTAGAATCTTATACTACATATTATAAACAAAGTTTGTTTATATTTTTGACCCCAACATTCTCACATGATTCTAAGTGCTCTCTCTCGAGTGGAGGAAAAGCGAAAATTTCGAGCTCATTTTTCTGTTCTATGTGGGCAGTGGATAGAGCCTCTATCCACATATAAAAGCTTTCCAAAAACCTAAGTAAAACCTTTTTTTTTAATTGCACATTTGTTTAATTCATTCAGATGAGAAAAAGTATACTTAAGACATGTCGAAACTTTTTTCAAAGATCAGAAATTTTATTTATAATAATCAAAATACATTTTGTAGATTTACACCGAGAGAAAAACTGTTTTTAACTTTTTAACTACACATCAGAGGACATGAAATGCTAAAAAAACAAAACAAAAAAAAGGTATCGTCCTGCCATTTGTATCGAGTTTTACGCGTTTTAGCTTCAATTAATGCATGTGGATAGACTAAATATCCACCACCCGCTTGGAGAAAATTTTTTTAATATGTGGCTAGACCTATTAGCCACTGCCCACGAAAGGGTTAAAGATAGATGCCACTAGTGAACAGTTTTTGAAATTTGTGGAAACTCATTATACAAAGCAATCTTATAGCGAACCATATGTGTTCACGAATTTTCTCACTCACTTTTTCAACTAGCCACACTCTCCGTGCTTCATCATGAACACTGGTTCACCTATCATGAATTGTGTTACCCATATTTTCACCATTCCTTCCCTCATTGCATTTTAACCATAAATCTCTTTAAGTTGACGATGAATTTTAACCGTGGATTAACATTCCTTGCATCCAAGAAACGGATTATAGAAAGTATTTCACAGTCATAGGAATCAGCAATCGTCTTAAACATTTTGAACGGTAAAATTAATTTTTCATCCATACTTTGGAAGCAAAATTTGCCCTAGTTAATATTAATTGAAATGCCATCTATATAGTAAACCAGATCTGCATTATTGTGTAAAATAGTGAATCATGGTTATGCTGAGAAAAAAATTATTATTAAATGGAACCTATCAATGAGGAAATGATGTTCTATGGTATGGAGATTAGAAGAAAAATAATTTTAAAGAATAATTTCTAAATTTAATCTTGCTACAAAGGTATTGAATTTTTTTAAAAAATGGGGAAAGACTTTATGTGGTTTGGTGATTTTAGACCCAAGATAGCTATTTTTTCTACAATATAAATAACCATAAAGGATGATGGTTGTGAAGTATTCTAATGCACATTGCAATTAACCTGTGTTTCCCCGCACCTCTGAATTAGCTCGATCCAAGCTTTTTAACGTCTTCCGCCATGTCGTGCACTGTTATTTCGACAGCAGATTTTTTTTAAAAAAATCTATTACTACAAAAGCTGTTAAAGGTACTTGATGTGTTTTTCTTTCTTTGTAGCTATGTAGTACGTATCCTGTCATTGCAATAAATGTTGAAAAGTGCTAAAATGCCTGTTTTTCTTTAACAAAAATTACTTTGACTTTTTATCATATAAAGCTCAAGTACCTAAACTTCATTCCCTTTGTGTGGCAGTAAACATAAATATAATTTTTTTATTATATCCCTCCTCCCCACCCCTTTCATCCATATACCATAGAACACCTCTTCCACATAGGTAGACTTCGAAAGAAAAATTTTTTTTTTTTGATCCAGCTTACTGTAAACCACATTTGTAAATTGCATATTTCTTGGCTAATTAATCCCTTATAAATATTTGCAAATATTATTGGATGAAAAAGTTTGATTTTTTTTAAAAAAAATTGCGTTTTCTCCCCCTTCAGAATTTGCATTTAAGCAAGAAAAGAGCCCTTGCTTATTTGGAAGACCATCTAGGGGATGTGAATGAACCTCTTGCCTTAGCAATAATGGCTTATGCTTTGTCTCTCAGTGACAGTTTGCTCAAAGTAGAAGCAAATAATAAATTGATGTTCCTTTCCAAATATGATAAAGGTAGGTCCCTAAGAAAATTACTAAATTGTAAAATTTTTTTTATAAATGAAACTTCTCACAGACATGAACATTTATTGTATGATTTTTAAACTATGAACAAACATTTACATGACTAAAAATGATCGAAACTCTTTTGGTAATTCTTTTCTTTTATTTAATTTTCTAGTCGTAAATTGCTCTGGGCAAACATGCTGCATAAAACGTTTTAGCCACTTCTAGGCCATTTCTTTCTTTTTTTTTTAAAAAAAAAATAAGTATTGAAATTTAATTCTAATTATATCATTAGACTGATAATAATTATAGCAGTACACAAAAATAATAGTAATAATAAATCTTTTTCTGTTGTTACTTGTTTTTTGGTAGTTTACTTCTTAAAAATCGATTTTCACATAAATTTTCTTCATGGAAATTTTATGAGGAGTGAAATTTGTACAAGCATCAACAAAAAAGCATTACGCTGTGTTCTGCACATGCACCAAAATTGCTATATGAAGGAAGAAGAAAGAGTTCCTACTTTATTAATGTAAGAGCACCATCTTTTTTTTTAAGCCATTGAAGGGGAACCATCTGTTGCAATGCCTACAACATTTTTCAAATCTATCTGATGACTTTGCACGCAATTTATGACAGCATCCATAATATCTCCTCCGGTGGTAAAACCTTTCAAACTGATAAGTTCGAGTAGTTCTTCAGTAATATTCATTTGACTATCGACACCTCTAATAAAAATAGCAAGTTGAACAGTATCATTTATATCTGACGCTTCATCCAAAGCCAGTAAGAAATGTACGAAGCTTGTTGTAATTGTGTTTATCAATGCACAAATCTTACTCGAAATGTTTTCAATTCTTCTTTCTACAGTTTGAAATGACAAACTAATTTGAGTAAAGACATTCAGTTTTTCTGGGCAGATTTCTTCAACTGCGGCAATTAGGAAGTCTTTGTCTGTAAAAGGATTCATATTTTTAGCAATAGTGTGGGATACTCGAAAGCCTATTCTCTTGCCAAATAAGCCAGAACACTTGAGGCTGTAACTTCACCTACTGCGGTCTTTGATGCCAACGTAGTTGCAAAACAAAAGCTCTGCTCAAACCCTAGAAAAAAATTCTCGCTGCCAGAATTAAATTATAGCCGAGAAATTAAGACAGCAACAAAACATTGTAAGGGCATGAAGATTCTGCCCAATGTTTCCAGTTCTTATGTGAAATGAAGGCACTGCTCAGGCACGCAACTGTATCCCAAACACCTTTTTAGCTGCCCTTCCATTCTTGGTGTCCTTTTTAAAACAGACAATGACTGCAGCATGGACCTTCTGTACTCGGATCGTGCCATGGATGTTGCCACGGCAGTGATTCATGTCTTTAGCAGTATTTGAATATATCTTTATGGTTTTGTAATTACCATCTTTGCACTTTGTCGCACACGACAACAACAATATATTCGTAAAGTAATTTTGAAACATGGTGTCATTCCATCCACACAACATACTAAATTTTCACAATAATATTTATTCTACATAAAAAGAAAATAAGCAAGCTTAATTTCTCAATGTATCCACAAATCCCTTAATTTATAATTATTACTGTCATTCTAATTTAAACCACAAATGCGAATAATTATCAAAGATAGTACTGATTAGAACTGGTAATAAAAGGAAACATACATTTACAAGGTAATGAAGTACATGGCATAGAGATAAACAGATAAACTGATCCCGTAAAAATTGATTTGTATGTTTATAACTATTTATTGTATTTCATACATTTGCATTATTGTATCACAAGAATTCTTTTTTTTTCTATTTAATGTCTAGAATTTTCCCATTTCTTTTGTTTTTTTAGATACCAATACAAGGCATTGGGGAGTTGACAACTCAGCTGAAGATATCGAAGCCACTAGTTATGCTCTTCTAAATCAATTGCTATTAAATGACATGGAAAAAAGTAATTCCATTGTCAATTGGCTCAATAATCAGCGATTGCAATCCGGTTCTTTTAAATCAACTCAGGTAAAAAAAAATTTTTGCTGTGACTGTAGGTATAGTTGTTAAAAAGAGACTAGAGAATTTCTTAATAACTTTGCAGTTTTGATCGTAGCTGAACAAAAAGGAAACCAATCTTAACAGCTCAAAGGAAACTAGTAGGTCGAGGTATCTGCAGATTTGTCATAAAATTTTAGGAATTTTAAATTTAATTTTTAGATTAAATCACACTTCGACCAATTTTGATGAGGAGGTTCAGACCAGAACACAGAACATGGAGAAATTACGTATCTGCCAATTTACTTACCGTAAAATTCGACGTATAACGCGCACCTATTCTAATTTTTTTCTGCTCAACTTTTTTCAATACCTACTATTAGTGCACACTTTTCTTATATATATATTTACTTATATATAGTCGGCATTTTCTATCAAAGAGAGATGAACACTCAACAAGCGAAATTGAAAGAAAAAAAATGAAATCTCAAGACAACCAGACATTGAAGGATCAATGAGAAATTAAAAACATAATAGGGTGAAAATATAAAAAATGGATGCTATACAGTATTATAAACACATTGCTGACTTAGGACAGCTTATATATAAAATAATGTGTGGATCCTAAGAGGGCACACTTTTTGGCGACAAAATTTTTGGCTCCAAGAAGTGTGGCAACCCTGCAAAATTTAGGGAAGTAGTAACCCTACTCGGACCGGATGGTTTTTAGATTTTCAGGATTTGATTAGAAGCCATTTTTTTTCTCGACGATCATGTTGAAAGGCTTAAGTCTTTTTCGGGAAACCACGTTTTTCTTTTTTGAAGCTCGACCAATTGTTTTTTTCTTCATTTGAATGAAAGAGGTAAGAAAGAAATGATTGCTTAGGGAATGAGTGACCGAGATTGAAAATATTTTGGTATGGAATTTCGAAATATGAAAATAATTTGCATTTGAAAGAAATTGTAGATCGTTAGTTCATCAGCCTGAAGCATTCATTAGCTTTGTTCTTCAGCTGCGTTTTCGAAGCGACGATTTTTCAGTTAGAAGCAACGTTTTCTTCGTAAAAACAGGACGAATGGATTTTCTTCTGAATAAAACGTAAGAAAGTAATGATTGTTTTTTGTATAAAAGAAGGATTGATAGAATCTTGGTATGGATGAACGAAATTTGGAAAGAATTTGTTTTTAATTTCTTATTTTTCATTTGATGTTTCCTATGTTGTCCATTTCAGAAACCTCGTTTCTTCGACGTTTTTCGTCTCTTCACGCCACTTTGAAAACCACGTTTTTCCCTCTTGTTTTCGTCTCTGACGCCATTTTGAAAAACGCGGGCTTTTCCTTGGCGCCACTTGGCGAAAAACTTTTGTAGCTAAATACAACAATGTGCTGCCCCAGGATTTTACCAAAATAATTTATATAAAAGTGGGGTTGAAAATGTTTTGTGAGCAGCCACCTTTCCCCCCTTTATGTTCATAAAGCTTAGCAAAAACCTATTGAAAATAATGGATAGAATATCTAAATCCATTACAAGATAAAGGTAAGTTACCTAAAAATTGCATTCAAAAATGCAAAGCCCGTGCTAAATTTGAGTAGAATAAGTAAGATTTTGCCAGATTCTGGACCCAAATGCAAATTTAAAGCATAGGAATCGATGAATTGTAGCACTTAGCGAAAGTATGAAAAGAATAGAAATAAAAAATTAAAAAGAGTGTTTACATACTACCATTACCTTAGGGATACTAGAATTATATATGAATTAAAGAAATAACGATAAATAATTTTATCTAATATTAGAATCTGGAGGTAACTATATCTAGGAAAAATGATAAATTTATAATAAAGAACTATTATTATTCTAAGGAATTATATATCTTGTTCTAATTTTCAGTCGTTAATAAAATACTTTGTATTCATCCAATCAAGTTTAAATACATTTTTTTTTTTTTTAGCTTGTAGGGGAGAACACTTGATGTTAATACAGTTTTTTCAAATATTAATTCATTAATTAAGCTAATGAATGAATAAATAGAAACAAACAAAAATAATAGTTCAATACCATATATAAAAAGGTAAATCGCTCGCTGTGACCCTGTAACGCAATGGATAGTGCATTGGACTCCTAATCCAAAGGTTGGGGGTTCGAAGCACACCTGAGATGGCCTAATTTCTGAGAACGTGATTTCTTTTTACTATACTATTTTATTGGAATAATTAAATTTAACTAGTGAATAAATTGAAACAAACAAAAATAACAGTTCAATATCATATATATATAAAGGAAAATCGCGCTCGCTGTGACCCTGTAACGCAATGGATAGCGCGTTGGACTCCTAATCCAAAGGTCAGGGGGAAAACCAGACAAAATATAAATCTCTAGCGTGAAGTAATCTAATACACTCACATGTCCAAAATTAAGGTAACAAATATAAAATCTGTGAAAATTGATGCACTTTTTACTGTGTTGTCTCGAAATTTGGCACAGAGACGTATTATAATGTGAGAAAGAACACAGCAATATAACAATATGGAAAAGAATTTAATTGTGAATCAAGATACAGGGCATATCAAGTGTGAAATCATGAATCAGAGGTAAAGTCTGTCTAATATGGAGTGCGACCATCGTGCACCAGTGTACAAGTTTCATAAAGAGCTGCCATACTGAAGATGTCATACTCTATACATCCAAATGTCTTGAAAATTTAATCACTTGTTATTTCCAGTATAAAATATTTGTCCAATAAATATCAATTTGTTATCTGCATTTCTTCCTGATGTAGCAATTTTAATCTCCAGTAGCATATGTTGATACAAAGCAAACATAAGAACTGACTTATTAAACTTTAACTAGAGTTTCATATTAGAAAATAATTGAAATGTATCATGTTTTTATATTTCTCACAAATACATAACTATTAGAAAAACTGTTATAAAAATAAAATCATAAATATAATGGCTGCCCAACTGAAAAGTGGACACAGTTGATTGTATCGGAATGATTGAAGCTATAACAACACCTGCAAAGAGGGATAAAAGGGTTGGTAGGACGTGTATACCGCATACGGTGTTCAATAGTGAAACCTGTTTGCGGTACAGGAAATTGATCGAAAGTAATATCATGCCATACATGGATGCGTCTATACCGAAACAATGCAGAGTCTAACGGTTTCTGATTGTGTAAGGTGAGCTTAATGTGGACAGCAAATGGCTGCAGTCTATGGCATGCTGTCGAATTGTTGGTAACAGTTTTCTAAGGGATGGCAAACGATATCAGATCTCCAAGACAGTGCCCACTTACACGCCTCCCATGAAACCCAAATGATCAAGCAAATTCCAATGGAAAGTGTTTCAACACCCACCATACAGTCTGGATTTGTCACCCTGATGAATTCCACACTTTTTTCCATTTAAGAGAGCATTGCGTGTTCCCATTTGAACGATGAAGAGAAGGAACCTATGTAGGACTTCCTAAAGAATTAAGTAAGATCATTCTAAAGCAAAGGCAAAGATCTGTCGCAGAAATGAAGGTACCCGTGTTACAACGTCCATGGCGATTTCTTTTAATTTCTAATAAAGATGTTCACTTTATTCAACTTGTCCAATTTGATTTTCATTTGAGCAATCCTTATATTAATGATAATCTTAGCATGGGGAATGTTAGCTTAAAAAAGAAGTGCAATTTAATGTTATTTCTTTGTTTCGAAAAACTCAAGTAAGATGTAAAAATTATGTAATTATGTATTTGAATTTTAAATTCTTAATTTTATTTAATTATTTATAACGATATAAGCATATGACCTTTTGGAAGCTCAATTTGAATTTAGAACTGCTTGAACTTCTTTCGAGGAATAAATCTTAATAATACTTACAACTTATAATGTCAAACTTTTAAAAGATCCTTCAGTTATAGAGGGCAGAAAAATATTTTTTTGTATTTTAATGATCTAATATCTTATTCAAAACAATGAGAATTACATCTCTAGAAGATAATTTATAGTTAATATCTTCTCTTTTTTTCAATTCCTGTGACTATCACTTCTTACATTTCTGACGTGGAGTTGTGATGCATTGTTCATATTGTAAAGATGTTTTAATCAGTGTTTTTCAAACTGTGGGACACGTACCCCCTAGGGGAATGTGATAACTCTACGGGGGGAGGGGATGCGAGCATATTGAAAAGTCAAAAACAAAGATTATTTTAAAAAATAATTCATTTTCAGAAAGTAAAGAAAAAAAATACATTCTGACACAGTAAAAAAATAAAATACACGTTTACACTGACATAATACACTTAAAAATGTATCAGTACTGCAAACGCAATGTATTTTACAATTAATTTAACAATACTAAGTTAAGAACAAAGTTCAATAATTACTAGTGATCCCACGAGCTTGCCATGTATAAAATTATATATAAAAACTAACACTTATCTTGATCATTTGCACGGTTTATAATTAATCCCTTTACTGCCAATTTAAAGTTGACCGATTCGCTCCCTAATATCACCGTTTTCAACGTAGGCACACATATGTGACGTTTTGTGAATGGCGAAGAAAAAGTACAAATAAGCAAATTTTCTGGAATAACTAAATCCTTCGAAAATATTGTCAATGTCCTTTTATTGAAATCTAAAGCCTTCGGAATAACTTTATGGATAGCAGAGCACACAGAAGAGATCGTACTTCGGAAAGACGTATACGTATGTTTGGGACAAATAACATTTTGACTGAGAGAGACATTTATATACGCCTGTGAGTTTTAAAAGGTTAGTCGTATTGTAGCTTTTGCTTCGAAGTATAGTGGCATTGAATTCAATGCATTGTTAATATATGGAGACTGGGGGGGGGCGGGATGAAAACTATGATTGAATATTGGGTCGCAAACATTTAAAGTTTGAGAAGCACTGCTTTATATCTAATAAATGTATTTCTTAGCTCCTTTTCATTCCACTCAACATCACATCATTCATAAATGTCATTGCAAATCAATCTGACTAAACGTGATTTGCGGCCCCATGTTCTATGATGATTTGTTATTCCCATGCTGCCTACTATCACCTCACTGAATTGATCGGTCGATTTCGGCAATACCCTGTTTAACTAAGAAAGGCTTGTAAATTAATTTTAAGAATTCAGAGTTAGGATTCCTTTTCAGAATTTTGCTACATTATGATATGATATTAATAAAACGAATTTTTGGGGTACATTGTGAAAGAATTCGCTTTTCTACTTTTCATTTTAATTTAATTATGGTATTGATGTTATTGTATGTGTCTTTCAGAAGAGGTATAATTTGTAAAAATGTCTCATTTTTTGAACCAACATTTTATTTTTTTAGTATGTTACAGTTTGGGAGAACATTTTGTTAATTCGTAACTTCATCACCATAGTTATTGTTTTTATTGCATTCGTTATGTCCCAATTTTTTTAGGTTAAATTTAATTTCTTCCTTTGTTCTTGACACTGTATGTATACTTTTCTAAATCTCGTTTAAAAAAGCTCTTGTTGATAATTTTCACTTATAATGTTCTTTTTCTTGAAACAATTTAAAGTTATTGCGTATTTATTTGATAAAAGTTTCTTAAATTTATTTATGACAACACAGCCTATTTTGAAATTAATATTTTTTTGTTGCAGGATACCGTAATTGGACTTCAGGCTCTCTCTGAATATGCAATTAGAGCGCAAATGCCTGCAATGAACTTAGTAACCAACATTACATCTAATAACGATGCGACTTTCACGGAAGTTCTTAAGTTTGATGAGAAAAATTCACATATCTTACGAAATATTAATGTAAGTTTAAATTTGATTTAGGATTTGAGGATGTTATTGTACAACATGTTATCTGTCTAATAAATTTCGATGTGATATCTCTGGTCCTTCTTGGTGTTGCCACACGCAGCAGTGTATTTCAACAAAAATAATATTGCTTTAAAAATGTATTAATTAACTTTGTTTAACGCACTTATTTTCCCAATATTCATTCCTTTATTTAATAAATTACTTTTGTTGGTATTTCATTACCTAATTTAGAAATGCCCTTTAATTTATGTTTTTTTTTTTTTTTTCTTTCAGAAATTCTTGAAACTTTTTTGTTTGCGTATTCCTTCTAAAATTAAGATTTAAATTCATATTTGTTGACTATGTGGTAGATATAAATCATATTTTAAATTATGAAATTTAATAAATGTTAGATCCAAAGATACCTATAATGAAAGTAAAAGTCAGTATTTCTTTATATTTTTAAAATTGTAAAACAATTAAATATTTCCTAGAAATGAATCTATTTTGGGCCAAATTTATTTTTCTCTTTTTTAAATGAGCGAGTTTCTAGAACCAACTGAACAGTATTTATATTATTTCTGTATTTATTTTCTTCTCTGTATTTATTTTTTAAAATACTGTGCAGATTCGTGTTTCCACTCTACAGGTCCAGGGTTCAAATCTTGGACTTGGCAAGATCGACTTAGCCTTTCATCCTTTCAGTGGATCGAAAATGAGTACCTAGCTTATTTGGGAACTAAACACTGGGGCTTCAAGTTAGACTGACTACCTGACCGGAACATCTACTCATGCACCTTAGTGTCCAAAGTCACGAAAACTGAAATGGGCACAGTAGGCCTTAGCCCTCATGGGCTGTTGCACTACTGAATTTAGTTTACTTTATACAGATTGATTTTGAAAACAAATTATTGTTATTTTTATAAATGAATCAGAAAATTTTAAATTAATGAATTTTTTTTAGGTGAAAAAAGTTGGCGGAATGATATTCCTTAATACAGCTGGTCATGGAGTTGGTTCTTTGACAGTAAAATTGCGTTACAATGTATTTAATCCCCCAGAAAAATTGTGCAAGGTAAGTGAGATTTTAATTCCGTGCATACTGCAAAGGAATTTTCATTGTACAATGTTTAAAGTGAAATGATTTTATATGTTAGTGAAAAATTCTTGGCATGACAAGAGAAAAAAATGTATTATGGTAAAAAGATTTTTAATGTGTATAAATCAACAGATTAAACATAGAACCGATTGAATTAAAATCGGATGCTTTTGCTTACTTATTAAAGAAACTGATTGCATCAGATATCGAGATTTTACGTAAACACAACACTGAGAAAAAAAAAAGCAAACACCCAATCCAAAATAATATAATACATTTAAAATGACTGACTAAGTTTTGAATCGTTATTCTGAAAAAGCGTATAAATGAATTTTTCTTATATTTACTGTCAGTTCAATTAGAAATTGCATGACAAATTGTTTTAAGAATATTATTACTAGAAGCATTTATTTAAATACATTTTTTTTTTTTGGCAAATGAAGAACAAATGATATTTTTCAAAGCGTTCTCCTTTCAAGAAAAATGTTCCAATAATAATATTTTATCTTTTTATAGCTATGAGACTTTTCTACTGAACCTAAACAAGGATTTTTGAAAAAATGTATATTATTTTCTGAGTTACAATCAATGGAAATAATAACGGGTACTTTTGATCAAAGTTTTCCTACCTGCTATATTGAAGTACGAATAAACCCACTTCTGAATAACATATTCAAAAAATCCTAGTTTAGGCTATGTACAGAAGTAGTACTATATATAGACAAAATATTATCATACTTATAGAAGCATATTTCGTAAAGAAGAATGTTTTGAAAAAAATCTTTTTTTTCCCCTTCATTTTATGCAAAAAATGCATTTAAATAATTTTTTCTTGTAATAACATTCTTAAAACAATTTCATATGTATATTCTAATTCAGATGACACTAAATATCGAAAAATATTTATTTATACTCTTCTGCAAAATCACAGTTCCAAACAGAGTAGGATAATTTTCATTAAATCATTTAATTTTTTTTAAATACTTTTTTGCGGCTACAGATACTTTTAATGGTTTCTAAGAATTTTCTTAAATTTTACCTGTTACAATTTCAGGAAAATTAGTATATATAATATTTTTGCTTGTATTTTGGTTCAAAAAGTAATAATGCAGTTTCATTCGTGTATAATGTACAGGTGGTTATCCAAATTATGAAACCGCACCTCAGATTTATAAAGAATCCTTTATTAGGGTGGCGTAGGACGACATTTGGCTTCTAATACAGCTTGGATTCGCCTAGAAATTGATTCATACAAGTGCTGAATAGTGTTTAGAGGAACATGGTATCTTTACGGAGATATTGTTAAGTTCTGGGAGAGATGCCGGTGGAGGATATCGATTCCGTATTGATCGGTCTAAAATAGATAATAGATTATAGATCAGGTGACAGTGCGGGTTAAGGTACATGTTAAACTTCATCCTTGCATTTTTTAAACTATGTTTGAATATGTTCCGCTGCAGGGTTGTGCATTATCTTCCTGGAAAATTCCATCTCAGCAGGAAACAAAAATTTCATCATAGGATGGACCTCATCAGCTAAAAGTTCTTTATGCTTTGTCCAGGGATATTTCCTTTCAGGGTTATGATTAGTCCAGCAGAAAGTCCTGATACAGCTGCCCATATCATGACAGATCCACATTTATGCTTGACAGTTGGAAGGAGACAATTTCATTCATGCTTGACAGTTGGAAGAAGACAATCCGATTCATGCTTGACAGTTGGAAGAAGACAATCTCATTCATGCTTGACAGTTGGAAGAAGACAATCCGATTCATATGCTAGTGCTTGTGTCCTCGAAATGTGAACCCGTCCTGTTGTGGGGAAAAGTGGGAAAGATGCAGACAATATTACTTTCTCCCACTGCTCATTCGATCAGGTTTTGTGAGTGTAACACCCTGTAGACCAGAGGTCACCAAAGTGGTGGTCCGCGAGAAAATTTCGGTGGTCCCCAAAAAATGTGGAATATACTCACATATCACGTTAAGTTATGTTTTAACCCTCGGGCCGGAATATCTATTTTTTTGCCATACTGAGAAACATCTGTCTGGCTGAGGGATACGTAAATTGCTTTGGATTTTATTACCTTAAGGACTTTTTTAAATGTCATTATAGTTCATGAAATTCAGTATATATCAAATGAAATGTGTGGGGTTAGATCAAGCACAACAATATATTTTTATCTCTAGAATTGTGACTGACTAAAAATTATTTATATTCATGCAAAAATAATTAAAAATAATATTACCAAACACTGAAAAACTATAGGAATATTCGTGTGATAGACGGTGATAGATAAGAAAAATTGCACATATCTTGAGTTGAAAAAAATCGCCGAGTACCACCACGTGATCCTCTGACTGGGTAGGGTCCAACTGAAGATGTCAAAGCAGCCCACCCCAAAAATCACGGCAAAGAGTTATCTACAGGCATCAAAGCAAATCATCCCCGTCTATTACAGTCAAAGGGCTTAGATGCATTGATTGCGTTCTTAGATCACAATTATCTTTTATAAATATATTTAACATTCACAAAATCCTATTAGTGGTCCGTGGGATTTAAATTATGAATTTACTGGTCCGTGAGGTTAAAAAGTTTTGCGACCGCTGCTGTAGACGACTTCCGGCATTAACATGTGGGACAAATGGCTTGGGAATTATTGCTCTGACGTAAATGTTCTGTTTATAAAAGTACCTTTTAACCGTAATCCTTGACACAGAATCCAGATGACAATTGAGTTCTGCGGTTATATTTGCTGCAGGGGTTCGCTCTTTAGTCATTGCAATTTGCTTCGTCGGTCTCTTTCAATGTGCGTGGCCGCGGTAGCTGAGTAGTATAGGTATCGGATCGTGGATTGCCTTGTCACTAGTTAGAGCCCAGTACCACTAAAGACCCGCCGTGTAGGGCAGCGATGCACGTTAAATCTGTCGAGAGCTGAATTGTCCTCCCGTTGGTGTGGTAGTTAGGAGAGGGGGTGCCAGCTCAGGTGTCGTCCTCGTAACTTGACCATGGTTCAAAATTACATGGTCCATCGCCAAAAGCCCTCGTGTAGCTGAACAGTGCGACGTTAATATTCAATCAGTCAGTCAACTCTTTCAATGTGCTTGTCTTTCCGTTCACTATTTTTATTTTTTTTGCCAAGTTTGTTTTTTCGCACTGTGTGCATGCTATCATCACTTTAGACACATAACTTCTAGAAACCTCTATAAATTGGGATGTTTCAATTACACTTGCTCTAACCAGGCTGGCTCCTACAATTTGCCATTTTTGAAATTCTGAGATGCCCGATATTTTACGCATTTGAAAAAGATCAAGACTTACAGAACTTTAATAAATCTACCGCATACTACCAGAACAAGTACGATTCTATTTCTAAAAATAAACTAGTAGCTATTAGGATATTTTAATGCTTACGAAGCGCATTCAAAAATGTCACTTTTATTCACATGTGTTTCCATTATTTTGGTAACCACCAGTAATTTTATTTGTGATGAAATTACACTGTCTTACTGAATCTTAAAATCATCGCCAACAAATAAAAGAGCATTAGTGAATAAATATATACTGACTACACAAAATGCAACACCTTGAAGGAAGCATGCAAACCATGTGAAATTTACATCATGCGTCAACGGCGATGAAATATGCAAATCATTAGCAGTATAGCACACACGCACATCGCAGGTGACCGTAGTACCACCCTCAAGCGCTATATAAGGGGAGAACAGATTGGCAATTTGAAGTAAGACAATTGTTCTTTCATGCGTTTTTTTCCCCCTGTGAGCTGTTTACCTATACCCCGCGGAAGACATCGAACGTCTTTTGAATAAGTTTCTAAATTCAACAGAAGAAGAATAGTAGCCTATAGAGATTGAGTATTATCCTTCACAAAAATCGGTCAACGTGTTGGGCGAAACAAAGCAACTGTGATGCGGATCTGCCATCACTGGATGCAGGAGAAAACGACGGACCGACGGGGACAAATGCACCCACCTTGTTGCACCATTGTCCGTGATGACAGGCTGATTGTGAGCATGGAAGTGATGGATTCCGCAGCCACATCACGAACCATAGCACAACAGGTGTAAGTACATACCATTCAATGCCGTTTTCAGCAGAGGAGAATGTCCGCAAGGCGTCCATTGCTTCGTTTAATCTTGTCTAGAAACCCCAGGCGTTTGCCTTGCTACTGGTGCGATAAGCAGCAGACATGGACGATAGAATGGAACGACATTGTTTTTACTGACGAATCCTGCTTCTGCCTGCAACATCACGATGGCCAGATTCCAGTTTAGAGGCACCATGGTGAGAGATTGCTGAACTGTTGCGTTATACTTTTCTACATTGGTCCTGCATCCATGTTTCATGGTTTGGGGTAGTATTGGATTGCACTCCTCTAGTACGCATTGCCAGTACACTGAACAGTCAGCTCTATATCTGAGGTATTGGAGCCAATGGTCCTCTCATATAATCAGAGTTTTCCATCAGCCATGTTCCAACTGGATGATGGGCGACCACACGTGGCACACAATGTTCAGGATTTCTTCTTTACTCATCAGATGGAATTCTTACCTGGTTTGCTTATTCTCTCTATCTATTGCCGATAAAAAACGTGTGGTCCATGCTTGCACAACGACTGGTCTCGGATACATCACTCGCTGCTACACCATATTAACTTTGGCAATATGTGGAAGACGCATTGAAACTGCTTTATCCCAAGTGTAACGTCGTCAGTCATTAGTACACAAGAAAATTTGTCACAGCCATATTTTAATATTTAAATAGTATTTAATAGCTTCATTAAATAGGCCAAAGCCGGGCAGACAGTCTTCTTCACTCGAGGTCAATCCTTATTCCGCAAGGCACTCGACAATCCCTTGCTTTTCCGGGCTCCTCTCTAGTTTTCTCCATGGTTCTCTGTTTCCATTCCGGGCTCCGTCCGTCTCACTCCAGGGCTCTATCTCCAAGCTTCTTCCCTCTCCGTTCGTTCAAGTCTTTCTCCAGTCTCCTTCTCGTCCGTTTTTTTCCAAGTTTTCCTCCTAAGTTTTCTCTCCGTCCCTCCTCTCTTCTCAAAATTCACCCCTTTTAAACACCAGGGGCGGGTCCACCACACGCCCCTCGTTTTCCTCATTGGCAGGTCAAAGAAAAGGTCCGCCCTCGTCCCCGGGCCACCCTCGTCTCCCACCCGCGCGGCAAACACAAACACATTCCTCGTCCGTCTGGAATCCAAGGGCGCCATAATTCTCATCCATTCATCTCACACCTGGGCCTCACAGCCCCACTCTCTATGCACGGACGTGCATACAGGCCTCGCCTATTCAAGACCCTCACACAGGAATGCCCATTGTCACCGGCACTCCCTAGCCATTGTAAATTCCAGACCAGATGTCCGCGTTTGACCGAGGCCAGACAACAAACAATGACCCCATGGCCACCTGCCCTTGTCACCCAACAGCTGTTTGGGGATGAATAGATATCGTGACTTCAGAAGAATAGATAGGGGTGGGGTTCGCCCCAATCGAAGACGTCACACAAGGATACATCCAAAGTCTCTTCGATTCTATGACGAGGCGTGTGGTGTCGTTTATAGCCAACAATGGTGGCTACACTAGCAACTGATTTTGTCATCATCCGCACCTCACAAGAGGCTGTAATTTTAAGCGTTTGATCTTTCTATATATATAATCTGTTTCTATAATCTCTCTGTAAATTGTATATCTGTCAAATGCTCGTAAATTTCGCTGTGATATCTGTCGTCCTTGGTGCTGCATTTTGTGTGGCCAGCAGTGTAGTATTATCAACCTTCTATAATTAATCTGAATACTGTTTTTATGTTGGTAAATGAAATCGAAAATTTTAATAGTGACATAATATTAATCTTTGAATTATATTCACTATTTTATAGTTTGATGTTACTGTTAACGTGACAGAAGTAAAGAAAGAAAGAAAACCTGTACCACATATTGTCAATTTTAAAGGAAAAAACTATTTCAACAAAATATCACCTGACGATCTCGTAAAAATAGCACGCAAATTTGGTGTGTACATATCTTTTTATTTATATTTTTTGTTATAATGATAAATGGCTATTAATTTTCTATATGTTCTTTTCTATATACTTTCTAAGCTTATTTTACTTTTATAATTTATTTTTACTTTTTGTTTTTGTTACAAAAAAAAGGAAAATTTAGGGAACTATTCGTCTTGCCACATATTTCGTAGGGTAAATTATTGACAGGTCTCTGAATTTAAATTTGCGGGAACAGATTTTAAGTTTTAATGAGTTTAAATGAAAAATAAGAAGAAGCACGAAAGCTTTTAAGTGGTTTTAGTGCTGATAAATCTTTCGTCCATTTGAGATATTCTGGAAAACTGAATTCTGATACGTGTTTCTAAATATACATAAAATAAAAGAATATATATAATGGTATTTTAATTTTACAAATTTTCAAATGAGAAAATTTATTTTTCTAAAAGGGATGTCATAACTTGTTTGAAGGAGAAAAAAGATTATGCTTTAGATGAAACAAACAATTCTAAAACAAACCCTCATTTGTTGCTGGTTCATTGGCGTAAGACAGTGCTTCTCAAACTTTCAATATTTACGACCCAGTATTCAATCATAATATTCATCGCGCCCCCCTCCATACAATAACAATATTTTGAATTCAGTTATACTATACTTTGACTCTAAAGCTACAATACGACTTTAAACTATTAAGTGCCACAGGCGTATATAAACGTCTCACTCATCCAAAGCATTAATTGCCCCATACGTATATATACGTCTTTCAAAAGTACGATCTTTTCTGTGCACTGCTGTTTATGAAATTAAACCGAAGGCTTTGGACTGCAACACACTTGACAGTGTTTACGAAGGATTTACTTATTTCAGAGGATTATTTATTCCTTTTCTCCCCCCAAATTATTAAGAAAGTGTTAATTTTTATGTATATTATATATATTTATGAGAAGCCCATGAAGTCACTGGTAATTATTAAAGTTGTTTTTATCCCTCCAAGCGGTCTGCACGTAAAATCCCGTCATTCCAGAGATGCTTTTTCTGCCTTCAAGCAAGATTCCCAAAAGCGGCCGAGCCACATTCTTAAAAATACGGCTCAACCGCTTTTGAGAACCCCACCTGACGGCAAAAAAATACGTGCGGTGCATTTTCGAATCATCTCCAGAATGGCAAGACTTTAAGTCTTAAGTCACCCATTTTAGAGGGTTAATTTAGTGTTGTAAATTAATTATAAAATACATCATGCAGTACTGATACATATATTAGTATATTAAATCAGTGTAAATGTATATTTTATTTTTATTATGTAAGGAAGTTTTAGTTTGTTTACTTTCAGCAAATTAATAATTTTTTTAAAAATAATCTTTTGGTTTTGATTTTTCAAAATGCTCGTGCTCCCCTCGTAGAGTTATCACGCCCCACAGTTTGAGAAAGGCTGGCGTAAGACGTTTCTAAGTTAAGGGATTGACGCATGCGCTAGCCGCCAAAGAAGAGAGAGTAGCATTAGATTGGCAAGCCCGATGTAATTCAAGAACAAATAATGATGGAAGACAAATGTTTGATGACATCCAATGGAAGTTCCTGCTGTTATCTGGTATGAATGGAAACACTGGACTATGTTGTCCATTATCCAAGAAACTCTTACAGGCCGTGAATATTGAAGAGGTCATGTCTCGTCAAAGGGATAGCTGCTGATGTTACATGTTCTGTGAAGGAAGACAGAGTTTGGAGCGTGGAGGTCGAAGTGGTTGTCCCTCTTCATCCGCAAATGAAAACACCATTGCATGGAGTTCAAGAATTGTCTGAGTTGAAGGCACCAAGTCTTACCAGAGTGGTTTCTTTAAAGTGATTGCAACCTGCAAATAATTTCTCAATGTCGACTGTAATTACGTCAAAAATAGTGTCAACAATTGTTCCATTTTGTTATTCAATTCACCATTGGAATGCGCGTCTAAATATACGCATACTTTTTATGATGTTCCTCATTTCGGATGACGTGGGAGCAGGAGCAGCATTAATCAATGCATTTCTGTCATCGGAATCTGCGTCAATGATATTTTTTTAGCTTTGAACGAAGTCCGAAATGTCTTAGTTTGCCATAATTGGGGCTTACTCACATTATCATCATCCTGTTTCAATGAATTCTTCCAATAATACAAAAACTTTCTCAAGCACCCTTCTTAAAACTTACCTGCGCAGCTGGTATTTTTCGTATTTTGCTAATTCCCAGAAGGAAATTCTTTTCGTGTAAAGAGAAAAAAAGTTTATGAAAACACTCAGTGGTTTGTTGGGGCTGTTGTGTTATTTTGCATTAACTGATTTTTAGTCTTAAGCGTTGTCTCCTTAAACGTAATTCACTGTACAAGGGAACACAAATTAATGGAATAAATTCTGCTAACTTCAGATAGAGTTGCCAAAAAAAAATCTATCGTCGTCGTTGCCATTAGGCGTTTTCATTTACAACAATTTTATTAGAAAATATTTCAATGAAATCGCTTGCCAACATTTTTCCCCGTTCGACATCTAAGAAAGTTAGATTTTTTCCCTCTAGATTCGGCTTATTTACGAATTTCGACTTTTGGGGAAATCTTCGAAGATAAAACGTATTCTCTTCCTCTTCATGGATCAGCTTATATTCGTAAATTTACGGTATGTATTATCTTCAGTTCCATAACAATTTATAATTAATGCAATTAAACAAAAATAATTATTCTTTTAGCAAAGAAGACAAATAACGGTGAAATACGTTTACACGAAAACGCTTAAGATGGAATAATACAACAATCCCGACAAGCTACTATGTATTTTCATGCATTTTTTTCTCTTAATACGAAACAAAAATCCCTTTATACGAAAAGATTTTCATTCTGGTAATGAACAAAATACGGAAAACACACTAGAAATTTAAGAGGGGGGGGGGGGAAATGAAAGAAAGGTGATTTCACATTATTTTTCTGTATTATTGAACTGTCCTACTGTATCATCGGAAGAATTCGTTTCAATAGATTATGATAATGTATATACAGCCCCAATTTTTTATGGCAGACAAAGACATTTTGGAGTTTGTTCAAAGCTCAAAAAATATCATTGATCCAGTTTCCGATGGCGAAAATTAAATAATGCAGCTCCTGTTCCAACATCATCCGAAATGAGGAATATCATGAAAAGTATGTATATCCATTTTAAAAAGATGCACAGTTCAAAGGTGAGATGAACTACTAAAGGAACATCTAACAATTTGTCGACAATTTGATGCTAAAAAAGAGAATGCAAAGAAAAATGGATAATTTTCCAAAAGCTCAATCTCAATGTTTTGTTTTTCAAAAAACTTGAAAATTTTTTTATTAAATTTCATTTAGTTCTTTTGAATGTTTTCGTTTTATTGATTTTTATTAAATGCATGAATATATACATATCTTTGTTTATAAAATGCACTCTAATAAGCTTAATTTTTTTGAGTACATGTTTTTATTTTGTAATATCTTTTAACACGAAAAAAATACATCAGTCCCCTTCAGTTTCGTGTTAAATGATTTTCACTGTATTATGACAGATGTTTTAACCATTCTAAATATTTGATGCTTTTTTTTTCTATTGTACTCAAATTACTATGTCTTTTTTGAAATTAATTCTTTGCGTTTTTTTGGTAGAGGAACTTCCAGATTATTCCGTTCTGCATATAGCTCCAAGGAGCAGAGTAGCACTAAATGCGACATTATTCGCACAACGTATGAATGGTAAATATTTTTTTTTGATACTTTTAAAGTGAATTTAAGGCTTTATACGAATATTACATTTTTAACTATTCCACATAACTTAAATCACGTATTTCCAGCCAATAAGTTCAGAAATTTTTGTGACAACTGTTTCAAATCAATCAGTTCATGCGCTTCACTGCAGCCAACTTCAGTTGTACGCATAAACTTTCTTTTTAACGAGATTACAAATATTTGTTAATAATAATAAACAACCTGAGTAAACAAAAGGCACTTGATTTAAAAGTACTCGTATGATAATTTTTTTATTATTCTGAAAGTTTTTTTTTTTTTTTGAAGAAACTCTCTTAAGTACAAGTACATCTTTACATAAGTTTCAAAACTAAAATTTATCTATAAATGTTACAAATAGACCAACAATTACAAGTCTAATATCAGTTTTCATTTCAATGAAGAACACGTCATTGCTTTTATCATGAGACTGTCATGAATTTAGTCTATCATTATTAACATTTCTTAGATTTTTTAGATTTGTACTAATTAAATTCGATGGCTTATGCTTTAATGCCGTTTGCGAATATACGAAATTTATTCGAATTTTTATGTATATTTTTTTGTAGTTTGTATAATTTTTTTATTTTTACTGATTGGCCCCTATTTAGTTTAATTCCTCAATTTTAAAGACAATTTTTAGAAATTAGTAATAAGTATCTTTAAATATATTTTAGCTCTGATTATTTTGTTGAATGCAACAATGGTAAAATTTAAAGTATAATTTTATGTACTAATTACAGCACTTAAGAGAACCAAGAGACAAGCCGATAAAGAAAATAGAGAACTCATCCTGAAAATTACAATATGTGCAAGGTAATTTGTGTTCCATAATATATTTATTCCATGTACTTGTTTTTGAAACAGAATTGATAATTTCGTTTACGTTGCTTGGGTCAGTTCAAAAGTTAGTATCGAATTATCTTACATCGTAATCTTAATATGTTTGAAATAATCACTGTTTTTGGCAGATGATAAAGAAAAGAATAATTTATTGAAAGATTGCTTATGAATATCCAGCATGCAGATTCTTAGATCTCTTTTAATTGTATTGACTTGTACCGCACCTAACAGAAGGAGCTTACTGTCGGCAACTCTTTGAAAAGCAATAATCTGTATACCTTTGCACATACAATGATACTTCGAGAACCCGGAGTTACGCGATTTTCAAATCTTTTGTTGATTCGTCTCTTTGTTTTTCTTTTCGCCACCACCGAATCACAGCTAGAGCCAGATCAAATTGGTAATGTGATTGAAGAAGTTTTCGATTTTGTCCGGCAAATAAATTTAGAAGTGGATAAGGATAACGTTCAAGGACTGCTGGACTCCCACAATCAGGAGAGCTGACAATGAATGAGCTCATAGAAATGCTTCAGCAAGAACCAGACATTGAACAGAACTTGAATTTAAATACTCATTTCTATCAGAAGATAGAATGACGGTTAAGAATTCAAAAGTCCTCGATTTAATTGAAAAAAAAAAGATTATAAATTTTAGAAAATACCGACTCTAAGGAAGAGAATATTTTTTCAACAAAACGAGAAATAAAAAAAATATTAGCATGTCACGAGAAAATTTTACTGGAGGAAAAAGAACCTTTGAACCAGCAGACCACTTTGTTAAATTTTATGAAATTTTCTACATCAAAACAACGATTTGTGATTTTTTATTTGTATTGTCTAAGATTTTACTGAATATTTTTTTTTCTAAATTATTATTTTCTTTCATCTTCGGCCCCAAGTAAAAATAGTTTACATGTATTTATATGGAAAATTATACAGCGACTTACACGAATTTGACTTAAGCCATTATCATTCAGTCCCACCTATTGCAGAAGTTGGGTGTTACTGTATAATCCAATGGCACTTCTTGCTGTGTCACTGCTTTGGTTCTTCGGAAACACACATTCCTACCAGTTGACTCAATAAAAAAATCTGTAAAAGATATGCTCTTTACACGTGGCTATGTGTGTATTGAAAATGGAGAAAGCTTTTTATTGTCTTTTCATACTCAATTATTGTAACCGATGAGTCTGATTCTCCGTTTCCTCTAAAGCACTTTTCAGTCAATTTTGTTTCCGTATGTTAAAGGAAATTGTCCTCCCTCTTATTAGATATCCAGTGACTGGGAACTCGTTGATTGGCTCAAAGTTGGCTTGAATGAAACGGCCGTAAGTAGGTTTATGAGCTTCTGACGAAACAGTGTAGTTCCTTAATTCATTTCGGGGATGTTTCTTTCTTGACTCATTGTTACTTATATTAATGAGAAAGTTATTTTTTTATACAAATGCCAGACGTTTGACCACTAGGCCATTAGTCTCGTTCTAGTTTCCCAATATTTAAGAACAATGGAGTTAAAAGACGCATTCGATAATATGGTCCATATCCATGGACTCTCCAAGGTCACAAAGAGTACACGCCGAAGTATCCTTCAGTCGAGTTTTAAAAAGATGGGCATTCAAACAATTGTGCCCAGTCAAAAGGCGAAGTAATGCCACGGCTACAGGACGAGGAAAATCTGGAATAGCTGGTTTTGAACTAATGAGGAACTCTCGGGCATTTCCCTTAACTTCATTTGATATATATTAATGAGAAAGTATCTCACTCAAAAAGAAAAATTTGGTTTATTGAAATAGATTCACACACACAACACCTTTGCTATTTTAGGAACAAATATTTGTACTTGAAATGACACTTTACAATGAAAAATAAAGCGTCCATTCCGTGCTTTGATGCATTTTAGATATATGACTTTAGACAACTTGGCTTTTCATTTTTGTTTTAACTCCCCGCAGGGCGAAATGAAAGTCTGTATTAATGTACTGGTTGCTAAAATATGGTTCAGAACATTTCATCGTAAGCATTCATGTAAAATGTTGCAAGCTATCTTTTATCAAAATTTAATGAAGGACCCTCAAAACTTCTGTAGATATATGCAGTATTATTTCGCCATGGCTAAATTTATTGTTCCTATCAGCATGGATTAAACAAAAATTTTTCTCTACACTAATTTGGTATTTTGTTTCTATAAGTGATAACCATCTTGATAATCTTCTTAATAGATTCAATGAAAAAAACTTCTGTTCACAGCTTTAAGTTTTAATTAAACCTACAACCATTATATTAAACCTCTAAGTAAAATGATATTATTATCAACTCTCGAAATACATTCAATTTCCCGTCATGAAAATTATTCTAATAGACAAAGGATAACCATGGGAATACTGAATCGCTCCTTGACATTATCACAGTTCCCGCTTACAAGTTTTTGTTTTTATCCAACAGTGAAGAAACGATAAAAAAAGGGTGTGAAGTATACAAAATACGAGAAGGCATTATTAGTTTTAAATCGAGTAAAACAACACCAAGAAAAAGTTAAATTAATCAAATTAGGTACCATTTCAGGTTGGAATATTGCTAAAAAACTGTATTATAATTTTGTTCAATTAAACGTTGGATTACGTCATAGAAACTCATATAGTAAAATAATTTCTTACGAAAACGTTTAAGACGGAATATTGGTTATAACGCGGAATAATGCAACGATCCTGACAAAACCACTATGTATTTGTAAGCATTTTCTTTCTCTCAACATGAAAAGATTTCCCTTCTGAGAATGAACCAAATACGGAAAACATCAACCCCAATCTTGGGGTGTGAAATGAAAGACAGGTGCTTTCACATTTTTCGTAGAAAGGAGACCAATTTGACTTTGAAATACCCTTGGAATATAGACCGTGACACGAACCAATTTTGTTTATTTAAGCTATTTTCACCCTCAATCCCAAGAACGCCACACAAAAACATCTCACCTCGCATCAGTTGTCCTTGGAATTCGGTGCCGAGTACATTGCAGTGGGAGTAAAAAAATCAGTATGTGGGAGTTTCGTTCGCATTTTTTTCTTCTTCCTATTTTAGAAGAAATTTTTTACGAGAACAACAGCAATGGTGGAAGCAAACTACTATCTTGCTTAAAAGGAAGATGGAGTTTCTTAAGACTGTTGATCGAAAACGAAAGACGAAAATGGAAATCTAAAGATTTTGGTGTTGCACAAACTACATTCTCAATAATAATTTAAAAAATAGAACACATTACGGAGATGCTTTAACCGAGTAAGTTTGATTCAAAGGGAAAACACAGTGGAGATGGACCTTGAAATTTTGAACCATGGTCAAGAGACGGGGAAGACACCTGAAGTTGGCATCCCCCTCTCCTAAATTCCACACCACACAAAGGGGAGTTCATTTAAGCCTCGACAGATTTAACGTGCATCAGCCCCATCTAACGGCGGATCTTTAGCGGTACAGGGCTCGAACTCATGACACGCCAGCCATGAGTCCGTTACCTTGACCACTGAAATCAACCAAGCACGATGATTTAGTGATGGCTATACTTGTTTGGTTCAAACAAGTGAGAATTTTCCCATTGAAAAAAATTTATTAAAATTCATTAAGTTCTTGTAAATGTTTCATTGATTTTTATATTAAATACATGCAAATGTACATATCTATGCAAATAAAATGCACTCTAATAAACTTAATTTTGTTAAATATATCAGGTATGTTTGCAATATTCTTAACACACGAAAAAATAATTTCAGTTCCCTCAGTTATGTGTTAAACTATTTTTACTGCATTTATAGGATTAAGTATATATATATACATATATATTTTTAATATTAATACATTGATAAAAGAGTAAAATTTTTAAATTTCGCGTCATTTAGCAAAATAAGATTCCAAATTTTATTGCTCATTGTTTAAAAATGTTAAATTATATTGCTACCAAGATATATTTTTTTTGTATTTGATAATTATCGAAAGATATAAATCGTCTGGATAATTGAAATTGCGATAAACTTCTCTAAGAGCCTATTTTCAAACTGTTCTACATCTTTGCATGCTAGTCTTTAATTAAAATTACAATAGTCTATTTAAAGCCTTTCTGAAAAAAAATTTAAAATTATTTCAAAATACGCTTTTTGAGCATACAGTTTATATTAGAGTTGTTATTAGTAAAGAGAACACGTGTAAAATATACGAGGGTTGGGGTAAAAGTCATGGCAACTATTTTTTTCTTGAATATATCAGTTCGGTTGGAAAATGTGACATATACAGACGTAGGGACAAGGGGTTAACTACATGTGTGGACAACAAATAGCACTGAAATATCGTAACACACTAATTAATTCCGATAGTATACAAGGCAATATGGCCTTCACGGTGCAAAAGAATGACAACATAGTACACATAAAGTCGACATGACAAACCTGGGTCTAAAGACCCTCAATGTAGTCCCCTGCTATTGTCACCACAATGATGTGGGAGACGCTGAATACCATCAGACTCAGCATTTGCCGCACCACGTTGCTCATAACTGGTTGACACATGTCCTAGCTGAAACTTTCCTACCCACCGTACTACTGTACGGTATGGTAGGGCATTATTCCGAAGGGCTTCCACTAATTCACTGACATTCCATCGCATTTCTTCCTCGGAGAACGGCTATTTTGATATAAACGCGCTACTCAACACAAGTTACTTCCATCTTACACGACATTCACCAACTGACAGATTTCACAGACCTCGCTGCGCTACTACCAGCTATCACAGAGCCACAGATTGTTCTGCATACACACTATGCATGCAGAACTTCCACACGACACATATACGTTTGTGATTCGTTCACATATCTACAAGTAAAAAAAATAGTTGCCATGACTTATGCCCCAACCCTCGTATTCTTTAAGATAAGTAAAAAAAAAAAAAACTGTGTATCGGATCCGACATATGATTGGAGTTTATTAAATGAAGAACGGTTGTCTTTGATTATATAGTAGGCAAAAAGTGTAAATAAACACATCTCATATAACATAGAAAGCATGCATGTATTTACTTTATTCTATTCGTATTTTTCATATTGTTTCGATAAAATAATATATAGAGATATAAAATAATATACATAAATTATGATACATAAATGTATGTTACTCATAGTATACAAATACATTGTTAAGAAAGTTTACCATTATATCACTTTGAATATTAATTATATGAATACTCTTGTCATTATTAATCACTGTGACAAGAGGTTTGCAGTGACTAAAGTATGATACATGCATGTCGGTAGGTACGTAATTTACGAATCTTGAAAATATCGCATCGATGGATGTACCATCCTTAATCGTCCCCACTACTCTACCAGAAACAAAATCCAAATTAAACTCTGATTTTAAAAATTGTACTAATCTCAATCCTTCATCTTTATCAAAATCGATATAGAAATCACTTCCAAGTATGAGGGGAAGTACATGATATTGTTTCTTCAGTAGCTTAGAATCCCCTCCCGTATATGATAAAGCTCACATTCGTTATTTTATATATATATATAACAATAAGTACTCTAAGAATATAAAATGGATTTCAAATTCTTATTATGCACATTCACTGTATAAGAAAAACATTTAAAATGAAAGAAACGTTTCATCAATTGGTTTCTTCAATTGTTTCTTTCCGTGCCTCATAAATTAAGAGAATGGTTGACAAAAACGGATAAAATTTTAAGGAAAAATGGAAACGTATCTAATGTAAAATGTGTTATAAACAACAAAGATATTCACTATTTTATAATAATGGTTTACTTCTTGGAATTTGATATTATAAAATTGATTATTAATAATCCTTTTACAATTTCTGGTGATAACCGTTTACTTAAAGGCACTAAAACAAAAATCTAATGTATTGAAAGTGGTAAAAGAAATAAATATAAGATCAAATGTCTTAAAAAGGACAACTATTAATGGAACTTTTTAGATTAAATATAAGGCTAAAATTCTAAACCAATAATAATAATTATTATTTTAAACAACAGTTTTAAATCGATCAATTTTTCTTTAAAAATTATGCTTGTTGAACGGAATACACCTGTGAATTCAATTTTGCATATTATGTCAGTAACGTAATTTTTCAAATGTACCTCCAAATATTTTTACGTTAAATAAAAGTTTTACGAAGTATAATACATTTTAATATTGATAATTTTTTTAATGAGGTTTCAAAATTCTACTTTATGTTTCATTATATTTGAAATTTACGTGTATTGTAAATAATTATTTATATTAATATAAACATATTTAAAATAATGCTAACGGATGTTGTAGATGATCTTATAAAATCAAAGATAAAAATAAATTTTTCACGCGAATTTTTTCTGCTCGCCAAATTTGGGAATTTTCATTTGTTATAGTCAACTTCTGCTGCTAGTGCAACCCATCAGCGGATGTGATTTGGAATGCCAAGTTAAGGTGGAACGGAGAAATCTCATTACTCGCGAAAATGTCGTTCGGCTCGAAAACCTGGTGGCTATGGTAGCCTAGTGGTCAAGGCATCGGATCGTGGCTGTCTTGTCATGATTTCGAGCCCAATACCATTAAAGACCCGCCGTGTAGGGGAAAGATACACGTTAAATCTGTCGAGAGCTCAAATGCCCTCCCATTGGTGTAGTGTGGTAGTTAGGAGAGGGGGTGCCAGCTCAGGTGTCGTCCTCGTCACTTGACCATGGTTCAAAATTACGAGGTCTGTCGCCGAAAGCCCTCATGTAGTTTAGCAGTGCGACGTTAATATTTACTCACTCATTTTGCTCGAAAACCGGTTTTCGATGCCAATGACGCAAGTAGGCAAACCGACAATAAACGTAGTTTACAAATTTTTTTTAAAGGTTTAATTTCTTTAAGGCTTATTTTTTAAGTTGTACTTTCCAAATTTCACATATCGAAAACGAACATCTGTAATTTTTCTATAAAAAAAAAGAACAAAAAATTACTGTGTAAATGAATTTTTGTAAAAAGAGTATTAGATAAAGAAGACGAAAACTTTCTGAAAATCTGTAATGTTCAAGCAATTTTTTCAACCCTTGTCCAAAGCATGGATAATATTGTTTGAAAACGGAAAAAAAGTTTCTTGTGTTTATTTTTATGAATAACGAAGTTATTAAATGTTTAGTTAGAATTTTGAGTACTTTTTGAAAAACCATAAAAAAAAGTTTTTGGCTTTTTATGCATTAAATCATTGATTCTAAGAGACTAAAGTATTAATTTTTTAGTACAAGTGTTGATTCATTACAACGATAAGAAATCCGTACAGAACGATTGAAATATCCTTTTCATAAAAACGCATCGATATTGACTCATCTTTGAAAAAATTCATAAAAAATATATACGAATTAACATTGTTTTGTTAAAAAAAAAATTATACAGCATCATGGTAAAATTTATGATCTTTCCAATCCTGTAAATTTTTTTGTCTTATTCCTGTAAGAAGAGAAGGATTGTAATTTTAAAAACGACGGGAAAGTAGGAATTCTTTCTGGCAGTGAATGCTTTCCTGCAGAACACTGCGTAAATCTTTTTTGTTAACGCTTGTAGAAATTTCATTTCTCATAAAATTTTCTTACCGGGGCTTTATATGAAAATCGATTCTTAAGGAGTAAACTTCAAAAAACTTTAAACTTTTTTTAAACTATTATAAAAACAAATAATATGTTTTAATGTAATAAGTTTTTAATCTTGAGATTGTACATTTTTTTAGATACTTAGGAAATAAAACAACTGGAATGAGTATTATTGATGCCGGAATATTTTCTGGATTTGTTCTAGACGATGATGATCTCCAAAAAGTAAGGATTTTGCGAAGTTTTTCTCCTTCTGGCAAAGTTTTAATTTCGTATCGAAATCAAAATTTTAATTAATTAAAAAGAACCCACAGAATTGGTGCATTAGTTTACATTATATGCGTAATTTGAATTTTAAAGCGTTCTTTGTTCTTTTCTCCTTTTTTTTTTCTTTCAAATCTGTTCATTTAATCAATAAACTGAACCATTTTAATTCACAAAGTGTTTTTTTTAATAACGTTTAAAAAAATTTTTCTAACAAAAATTACCTGATGCTTACTTATACTTATAACACTTATCGATAAGTATGTTTTGGCTTTATTAAAGGTATTATATAAAACGGCATTTTAATAAAAAGAATGCGGAAGTGTATCACTTTAACGTTCAAATTGCTTCAATTAATTCTAAAATATGTATTGTGAAAATCCCAAATAAGTAATTTTTTAAATGATACATTTATGTAAAAATTATTCTTATTTATTAAGATAAAAATGTATTTACCATATTTAGTTGAAAAATTCTCGTAGAAGTTTGATTGAACGGTATGAAACCTCAAGCAAAAGAGTTATCTTCTACTTGAAAAAGGTACAGTATATTTCACAAACATTTTATAAAAAAGAACTGTTCTTTAAAAATTAAATACATCGGAATTCAAATCTTTGCATTGAGAGTGTTGAACAATTGTGCCATTTAATACTTTTCAATATAGTTTTATATAAAACAAAGTAACCATAAATGCATCAGAACTGTATTCATCAATTTTTATAAAAATATTTCCTTATTTCGTATATACAATAAGTGATATTTAATTTCATTTGCTTTCAAAACATAAGTTGATGTGTTACAATAATTTTACTCATTACGATAAAAATGCTAAAGTACGTGGTGATTGTAAGATTCGCCAGACACTTCTAAAACTGAATTGGTTGCGCTGCCATTGGAATGAAGAGAAGGAACTTTACCAAAATGGAGGAGGCGCGAATGGTGGTTATGATCTGTAGTATGGAAAACAAAAAGGGTGTGAGACAAAACAGTAATGTTTAGTGTTAGTTAGTTTTAAATGTTAGATTAATTGTGTGTGTTGTATAGCTGTATCAGGAACAATAAAAATAATCAGCCACTAAAGATGGACTGACTTTATTTGTGCCTGATAACTAATGAAGCCTACAATGATAACAAAAAAACCTACAACGACGAGATAATTAGTGTGATAAAATCATTTTAGAAGTAAATTGAAGTTAAATCAAATAGTGTGCATCATAATAAGACTGATAATAGTTCGATCAATTGATCCATTTTTAACACTTATGGTAAGCACAACCGAAAACAATAAAACAAATAATATAAAAAAATTTTTAAGTCAATTCCTACTTAGATCAACGAAGAAAAATTTTATTTTAGCTACTTTTTATTAAATAGTTACAATTAATATACATATGTATGTACATATGACAGAATGACAACATTATAAGTGGTGATTGATTTTTATTAATTATCATTAAAGTATCGTATTGTGTTATCCAAAACAATCGTGATGTAAAATTTCAGTTCAACTGAATGCTTTAAGACGTGAGGGAAAAAAAATCTTTTAAAGTTTTGACACAAGTCGCCAAAAGGTTCGCTAAGTCACCAAAAATGATGCCGAAGTGGCTGAATTTAAAATTCTTTGAATAATTAGTTTTAATCAATTAATTTTTATTAATTATAATTAAAGAACCGTTTTGTCATCCAAAATAATCCTGTGTATAAAATTTCAGCTCAATTGAGCACTTTAAAATGTATTTTATTAATGATTAAAAATTCCACCAAGATAAATAGAGAGTGCGAGCTAATAGTAGGAATTGAAAAAAAAAATGCCATCAACTTTTTTTTTTTTTTTGAAATACAGAGAGATCGAAAGTTCACAATTATAAAGAAGGCCTTAAAATTCTGCATTTCCATATGAATACACTAGATTTTTCAGAACGAGAATGTCTTGTATTTTCAGAAAATTTATAACGTAGCTCATGTGAAAGCACACTTGTTTAAAGCTCGATAGTAGGAACAAAATTCTGAACACTTTACCCTATTCTCAAGTCTTCCTAATAAATGTTGTATTCTAAATTCTAATACAAACAACTTAATGTAGTATATGATACCTTTAAACGAATTTGTGATACAACTATGTTTCGTGTTTGGTATGAATATTGGGCTATTTTTGTATCTAGCTTATATCCTGTATTTTAATATTTGTTGAAGACAGATTTGCAACGTACAATAACATTCAATCTAAATAAAATAAATGGCATACGTATATGATATTTAGAAATTGGTCTAAGCTACATGTGCTGGCGAACGAATATAATGTGCATTATATTGGTAATGCATATATTTATACCACTTTCGTGTGAATTTAAATATTTTTAATTTATTTTCTGTATCGTATGAGTGTTATTTTGACATGTTATTTATTAGTTCTATATTCTTATAACTGTTGCTGTAATAAATAATGTTACAGTACATGGTTATTTTATGTAGTTTTCCGTTTCTCATTTCATTTGATTATTTCTACTTATATTTTTGTATTTTCTATCTTCTATACACATGGTTTAGACATTTCTTCATACATTGTTCTATATTTTAGAATCTATTTTAAACTTCTTCTTATATGTAGGATATTTAATCTATTCATTTATATATATATAAAGATAGATAGATGAAAACATAATCTTTTGAACAATTAATCTTTTTAAAACTGATTTCTTAGATGCATGATAATATATTAGATTATAGATAATAAATTATATTGAAAAAAATTATGAAGAAAGAGATGCTTTTAATTTTAAAATTACTAAAGTGCCCTATTGGAATTCGAATATATCAATTTCTATCTATAGAAATATTATTTTTAACTATGTTGATCAAAAAAAAAATTGGTTATAGAAAACTCTTATAATTTATTTTAAATCTTAATGAACTTATTAGTTATTGTATTGAAAATGAATAACATTAATTTTCTTTACAATTACATTTCTAAATGGGTATAAGTTGAATGGCAAATTTCAGTAATATTTGCATTAGGTTTCAACCTTCAACCATTTCGCCTTTATGCATATTGGACATAGTTAGCACATCCCGAAACGAAAGGAAAATATCTTTGTATAAAAAGACTTCTATCGGAAAAAAAACTCTACAAGATAACTCGTAGGTGGCATTCAGTACAGAAACCTTAATCAATGACGCCAGCTATGGGTTATCTCTTATTGTTTTCTTAACACATATTAATATATATGTCATAAAAATATTATATCAGTAACCTAATATTTTATTATATTTTGTAAAATCTTATGTTTTCTTTAAAATAAACCTTGGCATCCAGGTCGAGACGCTACAAATTTAATTAGCAGTGAATGGGTTATTAATTCTTTAGAACTATATTATTTACCCCATGTTTAAATATTGTTCCTCAGATACATGAGTAAATATGAAGAATATATTTATAAATTGAATTTTTTTAATTCTTCCAAACGTTTCAAAATGTTCTTTTTATTTGAAAAATTAATTAATTTTTTAAATCATTGAGTTAGGTTCCAACCGAAGAAAAGTACTGCTTCTATTTCCATGTACGCCAAAATTATGAAGTGGGAAACACGCAGAGAAGTGTGGTAAAGGTTTATGACTATTACAATCCTGGTAAGAACTTTTTTAATTGTTATCAATACTCTTCGATTAAATCTTTATTCAATAGCTCTTTTGATAAGAAAATTGTTATTGTTTTTAAATAATAAAATGAATTAATATAAATACGCATAAGTATGTTTTTAAATTTACATACAGTTTTAAAATATTGCTTTCGTTGTAATTTAATTATACAATGTTGAAAACAGAATTTTCGTTCAATGAATTTATGTAGCTTCGTATAAAATGAAAGTTAATATTCTAATATATATATATATATATATATATATATATATATATATATATATAGCACTCCAAAAACGGGAAAATATTTTTGCTCTTTTAGTGTAATATTAAAGACATAAATATTCTAAGCCAGGAGTGTCTGAAATAGGGTTTTTCATCTTGATGATGATTGTTGATTTTTTTGGCGCAAGAGCCAAGCCTGGCTTTCATCTTGAATACGTAACGTGTGATAATCTGAGTAACTGAATCGAAATTAGTTAAGGCTAATTTATGCCGATCTAGCAGATATATTCAAATGTAGAACTTATTCAAAAGATTGTAAAAAATGTTTCTGAAAACTATATGCATAAATAAATGTTTTTGAATTTATATGCCTTTTCTACAAATTACAAAATGGTAGTATGACAAAATAAAACGTATGGATACATCTTGTTCATATCCTGCAACTATTACACATGTGAGTTTTATTGTTTGTTGCCCTTATATATATATATATATAAGGATTATACAAATAATAGCCATACACTTAACGAAACGAATACGGTAGATGAGTGATTATGTTCGCGAGCGTGTTGCTAGAGATATTTCAGTCCGACTGTATAGTTGAGTCCTGATACCATTTAAGGCTTGTCATATAATGGGGGAAGTGTAATTTGAATCTGTCAAAGCCTAAGGTCTTCACGTTTGTTTGTTGAGAAGGTTAAAATGGTAGAATGCCTGATAACCTCCCTCATGAATGATTAAAGGCCTCACACGTATACGTATTTGGAACAAATTTCCTTGAAAGCAACCATTTTGAGCGATTTCTACTCAGTTGCCATAGCAACGACTTCAAATAACTTTTCCCAAGTGAGTTGAAAGAATTGCTTGAAATTCTGGTCAATGGGTTCTTCGTTTCCCTACGTCATTAATAAGATGTCAGTCCCGGCTTCATCAAACGCATCAGAAATGGCGAAAAATATTTTAATGGTGTGTAATGTTTTAAGAAGTGTATTCCATTTCTGTTTACGACAGCCAACAAAAGTGTGAACTGAATATAAGAAATAATACTGGATGTTCATTTCCCGAAGCAAAAAAATCGGTGAGTAATTTTTCAATGTGAAAATAGGGCGCAGCTGACATCAGAGCGTATCATTTTGCTTACGGCAACCCTTCACCCTCACAGCTGCTCGAAACATTTACCGAAACGTTTGTTCTAAACATGAGTGTGTGATAAGGCCTTGAGTTGTCGTCCTCATCACTTGGTCGTGGCTCAAAATAACGAAATCTGTTTCTATTAGCTTCTTGATGCATTTAAATGAGAAATAATATGTTTAATTAAATCAGCTGTCCACATTCTACACTGTTATACATTGACGCATAAAAGTTTCAAATAGTACCAGAGTTTTGGGAATTTTTTGCTTTAAAAAATGCAACAGAAAAGATTGACGACTATGTGATTTTCTGGTCAAATACCGTGGCTTAAAATTTGAAGTTATATTTTATATAATTAAGGGGTTTATATATATATATACTAATTACCTTCTACGCTATTTTTTCTGCGATTACGCTGTTTTCAGAAATTCAGTTTTACATTAAAATCGCTTATCCCGAAAAATTAATACTGTGTAAAGTAACTAGAAATGAAGTTCTCGTTATTTGGCTTTTACCTCTTATGGGATTGTCAAGCAGTGTACATTTATCACTTGTATCATACATATAATAATACTTTACAGATGCAACGTGTTCAGTGTTCTACAGTCCTACCAAAAACAGTGCATTACTTCGAACAATATGTAATGGTGGAGTCTGCCAATGTGCCGCAGGTAGGTGGTTATTTCTATCCATATATGAGTGTATGTTTTATAATAAAACAGAAGAATCTATATCAAATAAAACACTAAATTCTTTTTATGAAAGAATTTTTACCCTTTTTTACTGAGAATAAATTATTAATATTTGAAGGAGCTTTTATGCTTATATTTTTAAAACTAGGTTTTTCACATATGAATAATTTAAATAATGGTCTTGTGATAATCTTCTGGATTTATAACTATAGATATTATGCAAAACCTATTATGTCAATTTACAAAAGAGACTAGATCTTATCAGTAACTAATAAATTATAGTATATACAGGGACTTCTTGACTCTTTGAGGTCTTGGGCCTCTATGCAAAAGCAAAAGTAGGCCCTATCTGAGAACCTTAAAAGTCGACACTGAATATAATGCATTGTCGAATATTCATTCAAAAAGTAATTGGAAACAAATAAATGTGCACGACTTACACAATCTCAAAAACCTTGGGACAAAATGGCTCGACTGATGGCAGCATTTCGACTAAAGGAGTTGAAGGATTGTTTATGGAAGGGGTGTCCAACACGCGGCCTGCCAGTACGTAAATTGTGGCCCGCAGACTCTTTTAAAAAATTTTAGATTTTTAAAGTTTTTTTATTTTGATATTTATTTGAGGGGAAATTTATATATACAAGCAAATACACACACACACACACATATATATATAATGTATTTGCCTGTTACCTGCTCTTGTTTTAAAACAAATCCTTTTTGATAGTAGAAATGTCCTTTAGATTAAAATAGATTTATATTTTATCAAACAGTTATATTTGATTTTACTATAGTAAATTACTTTTTTAATAAATTTCACTATGCATATCCTTTACTATGGATGGTACATGATTCTCTGTGCGTGCGGCTTTCGTTTCTCCTCCTCCTTTTCTGTTTGGAGTGCCCAAAATGCAAGAGGCAGTCAGAGATGTTTTTAAAGTTTAAAAAAAACTATTCAGGACGGTTAAGATAAAGGACAATGTATACTTAATCGTTTGCGAATGACAACACTATCAGATTTCAACAATGAGTAACGAAAGATCAATTCAATAGGAAAACTGTAATTTTCAAGAAAATGACAACTGTAATATTTTAAAAATTATTTGATCATTGCATTATTATATTACATAAACATTATTATATTATCTATGTCTGTATACATGAAAAATAATGAAAACAATAATAATAATTAATTCTGTTTTAAATTTTCACTCCAATAAATGTTTTTTTGTTTCCAAATCTGATATAAAGGTACATATTTTTATGTGCGGCCCGTGAGATTATAATGTTTTTCCGAAGTGGCCCGCAAGGTCATTTGGGTTGGACACCTCTAATTTATGGTATTAAGTCGAGCCTAGATATGTGGACAACGGTCATCACACAATAATACAGTCTTACAACTTTGGCCAGTTGATGTACAGTTTGAAATTGCCTGTTTTTCGGATAATATGTATGGGAATAATATTTGACCTTTAAGGTTACGTGGATCATGATCTTATTCAGACAGAGTCTAGATCAAAACTAGGCCCCCACCGAGGGAGAGGTCCTGGGCCTGGTTGGTCCGTGTCTTAAGACGTACCTGAGTATATATAATATTTTTAAAATAACTCTTTAACTATATATAAATCTAATAAAAATATTTCTTTAAATTGTTCTGCTTTTACAGTGTTTTTGAAACATATGCATTATTCGTATGTGAAATATTAATATATTAATTTCCCAAATTTGTTTCAAAAATTTTGTTTCTTTTCTGTATTTACGTATTATATCATCAACCAATTTCGCCAAATCAAAACATGTCACCAGGTAACAGGAATTGCTGCTAATTGTGGAAAACTGTTCCATTCGATTTTCAAACACAGTTATAGTGATGGCAGAATTCGATGGCATCTTTTGAAATATCGTCTTTTAATTAGTCAAAATTGGCTGAAAGTATGACAAGTATCATATTTTCTAGTGAAAGGAAATGAAAACCTTAAAATAAGTTTAGAGTGCAATTAAGATTATTTTATATTGTATTTTAAGTACAATTTACAAATGATGTTTATATAAAAAACAATTGTATATAATAAGAATTTTTATGATAGAGCAATTTAGCTGATCACATAATGTAGAATAAGAATTTAAAAGCACTGGGTTTTTTACTCTATTCCTTCATGTCATGAAATTATGTAATGGTACATACTTTGATGTCCACACACCTGAAATATGATGATAAAAGCATTAAATCTAACTTTAATTAACTTGTACTGTTTAGATCTGTTTCATTAGTAATTTAAATGAATTAATTTTATAAATCTTGCCTTTTACAGGTGGATGCCCTCCACGAAAACCTTTTGAGATTGTTAAAACATTTGAAGCTGATGAAAAGGAAACAGGACTAATTAATTATGCCTGCAACAAATTCGATTATGGTGAATATAATCAGTAATATTTTATGACCCTTGGAATAAAGAATATCATGCCACACACAACCTTCTTTTTTTTAATTTTTAGATGACTGGACCTTTTACTTTAGACTTTTTTTAATCAGTAATGACATGCATTGCGCATATTCACAAAACTTATTAAGGTATCCGACTACGTTCGGAACCGTAATTTTGCAAAAGCGTATAAACGGATAATATTTATGATATTTAGTGTCATTTAGATTAGAAATTTATTTAAGAATATTATTACTATAAAAAATGATTTAAGTACAATATTTTGACAAAAAAAGAACATAGAATGAACAATTTTCAAAATATTCTCCTTTTGCGAAAAATGCGTTTATTATAATAATATTTTGCCAGTATATAGCTCAGATCTCTCTACAGAGTCTCAACTAGAATTTTTGAAATATATATCTTAGAAGTGGGTTTATAGATGTTTTACAACAACACAGGGGTGAAATTTTAAGAAAAAAGACGTCGATAATTATTTCAATTGGTGGTAACTCTGAAAATAATGTGAATTTTTCAAACATTGTGGTTGAGCCTCTGTACAGAGGTCAGAGCTATATACAGGCAAAATATTATTATAATAGAAACATTTTTCACAAAAGGAGAACATTTGGAAAAAAGGTTATTCTAAGTTAATTTTTTGCCAAAATATTGTATTTAAATAATTTGTTTTTGTCAAAGTATCCTTAAAACAATTTTATGTATGTCTTCTAATCTAAGTGACGCTAAATATCATGCAAATTATCCATTTGTGCGCTTTTTTAAAATCACGGTTCTGAACGTAGTTGGATACTTTAATGTTAAAGTAAACATTTTGGAAAAATAAAATGACAATGTGTTTCATTATTAATTCGGAGAATAAATTATTTCTTTTTGATACTTGATTTGTACATTTTCTTTTATTCATTTAGCTTGGAAAGGACATTTCATTAGTGAGAAGAAAGAAGGTGGATTTTTAAAATTAGGTTTTGTAGTTGAGGAAGTTATTAAGAATGGTAAGTTTGAGTATAAATGTATGGTATGTTTCCACATTTTTTTTTAGATTCTTATTTACAATTTTTAAAATTGAATTCTAAAGCTCTTACTGTTATTTTTTCGAAGAATACTGCTTAATATCTGCTGCGGTTTCTTTTATTGGTGATTTGTGAAAAGCTCCTATGTTTGCATACCAAATTTTTTTCCCTAATTATTCTGAATAAATATTAAGCAATATTTAGTTTAACTAACCTATTTTTTTATGCGCTTGCTTTTGTTTATTTGTAGCAGTTTGAGAACCATTTAATGTTTTAGACGCAGATTGTGAAAGATTTTATTTCCCGCCTAAGCTATAGCACAGATGCTGAATTTTAAATAGATCCCAATAGGAAAATAATAAATATAATGCAAAGAATTACAAAAAAAAAAAAGATTAGTTTCTAAGATTTGTTTTACATTGAAATTATTAAATATTTTTAGACCAAATTAAAAATCCTGCTTAATATCTCAAATAAGTATATATTTATTAGTATTTTTTTCAATTCCTACTATAACTTCACTCTCACCCTATATATAAATATATATATATACATCTTGTTCAAATGTTGAATCGTGAATAAAATACTTTCTATTTATCTATTCAATTTCAAATACATTTTTTAAAAACTTGTAGTGAATGACACTTGATGTTAGTACATTTTTTTCAAATATTAATTCATTAATTAAATTAAAGAAATGAATAAATAGTTAAAAACAAAAATGATAGTCCGACAGCATATATAGAAAGAAAAATCGTATGTTGTGTTCCTGTAGCGCAATGAATAGCGCGTTGGACCTCTAATCTAAAGGTTGTGGTTTCGAGTCCCACCTGGCATGGCCTAATTTCTGAGAATGTGATTTCTTTTTTACTACATTATTTTATTAGAATAATTAAATTAAATTAATTAATAAATAGTAACGAACAAACAAAGAATAATCCAACACCATATATAGAAAAAAAGTGGAAAATTGCAAGGAAAATCGCTTTTTATTTTATGATTCTATCATATATATATACATATTTATAGTAATTATAAATATTTAATAAAAGAACTAAAATAAAAATTTTCTTTGTTGACCTAAGTAGAAATTGACTTAATTCTTTTTATATTGCTTGTTTTTTTATTAAAAATATACTAATTTTATGCATATAAAGATTTCTGAGTTTTATATTCAATATATTGCTTTTAGTGTACCTTTCTTTTTATTATATATATTTAAACTTTTTACAACTTTTTATAGCTTTTAACTTTTAATTTTATATATATTTATATATTTATTTATTTATTATTATTATTATATATATATATTTAAATATATTTATATTTGTCTATTTCTCCCGGATTCCTATAGTAATTTATTATTCCAATTCTATTCTATTGCTGTTATATTCACCCACGTGGGCTTTGGACCTTTGCCTTGGATTATCTCATGTGCTATTATGTCAAAAATTTCTGCTGCAGGGGAAGGTTGAGATCTCACAAAACACTGTTTAACCCTGTCTCACTGTCCTAAGCCAGTGCCAGCTCGGGAAATCATAATAGTTTTTTCCACTCTAGCTAAATTTCTCTTTTTTGGTTTGTAAAGGTTCCATGTTCTTGGTTGTTTTGGTTTGATGTGAAGATGTTTTAGGATTTATTAGTCTTTTTAATTTATTTACTGCTATATATATACGACACTAACATCAATATTTTACGCGGTGCTACCTTCAATTAGTAAATTATTTAACTGAATATACATTCCGAAAAAAGTGGTTTTCGCTAAAACAGTTTTTAGCCTCCAAAAAATTCCCCTTAAAATATTTATAAATAACGTAAAGGGCGATAAAAAGTATCTATAGGTCGGAGATACATGAAACTTTCATATTTATATTTTACAGTGTGACGGACCTTAAGCGCGTTTTCACACTAATCCTCTTGGGGAATCTTTGGGGCCAGAATTGAGTTATTTCCTATCCAATCCTTTCAAGAAGAAACCGCGAAATGCAGATTAGTTAATAGATATATAATGGAGCTTTAGTATTCGCGTGGTAGAATCGAAGAAGGAGAAAAGAAACTGAGATGCTGAATGCCGTGAACTGTTGGTAAGATATTAAGCATAAAAGCGTAATTATAGAACGGGCTTTACCGTGTTAAGGAATTTAAGGCAAATAAAGATTCTTAGAATAATTTCTCATAAAGATAAGAGGTTAGGATTCCAAGCTCTATTTACTTACAATTTAAAAATACGTTATATCATTCTTGATTGCATCCCTATAGTAAGACTTATGTTGTTTGGATCAATATATTGGAATAATAATAAATTAGTTTTATTATGGCTAACTTGAGTGATCAATCAATTCCTTCTACAAATCTAGGTCATGTAGATGAAGAGATGGTACCCCAGGTCGGGGAGAATCACAACAGTATACATATTATTCCCACCATCACAAAATTAAGATACAGAAACATTATTGAATACGCCAAAAGGATAATACTGAGTAATGATATCGAGATGGCAAAATGTACATGGCATATATTCACATCATACGCAAATTTATCATCTGATATTATATTATGCGAATCAGACGTATATTTGTAAAGTTGAAATCGTGCCCCAGACTGTATGCTGGCCATTTGTCATCATTTGTATACTTGTCCTAGTATAAATTTCATCCGAGTGAAATGTACTGAAAGAATTCAGAATAAATTCCAATTGCCTAACGAAAGCTACGGTCATTGAGAAGGATGAAAAGTGGAAAATTTGCATCTGTAAATAATA
>BMAV01005107.1:306411-325032 GCA_019973955.1 Trichonephila inaurata madagascariensis
CATCTCATTTAGCAATTATTACCTCTCCAGCATTTTTTCTGTTGATTTTCCACACAGCAGTGATGTTGCTCGAAATTCTATAGATTTTGAATTAATGTTTTTCACTATCATACAAAATCAAAGCAATTTGCTTGGTGCCTTTTTAATGTCACATAGTGTATTTGGAATAAAGTTGTTGAGAAAGTGATATTTGATTTTTTAAAAAAAAAACTCTTGATTCTTCAATTGATCAATTAATCTATATCATTAAGTATTAGTAAAATCTACCATTTTTTAAAGAAGTCTAACGTGCAGGAGTGTAATATCAATTTTTAAATACGGAACAAATGTAAAATGATTATTAATTTGGAAAACATTTCATCAAAAATTCATACAACTGCTTAAAAATTTCATTCAGGTAAAAATACATTTTAAAAATCAATAAGTATAGATATTTTTTTTTAAACAAAATTTAGATGGGAGAGTGTGAAATATCAATTTTTAAACGGAAGATAAATATAAAATAAATTTCAAGTTGTGAAAACTTTCCATCAAAACTCAAATATGTGCTTAAAAATATCATTTAGTCAAAAATACATTTGAAATCTAGGTAAGAATAACCAAGTATTTCTTTAATAGTAAAAAGCATTTCAAGTTTTACTTAAAACATCTCCAGTTTACTGACATGTGTGTTTGAAAACTACTCTAGCTGTGGTTTTTTTCCCGTTTTCAGTTGAGAAAAATGACTTGACCAGTTCTCGAAAAGGAAAATTAATCAATGCGATCACATTTTAGGACCGTTAAGCACTAAATAATTTTTGGTATATCTGGTTTGAGAAAAAACATATGGTCATCTGAAATACAAATTAGGGAAATTGCGTGTTATATCTCTCGGAATAAATAATACACATCAAAGCTTTGGATTTATCAAATCTCATTAATGCCATATTATTTTATCCAATATGTTATCAAAATATTGATATTATCATGCACCGTGGTAGCCCTGGTATTCCAACGGTAGTAATGTTGGAAACTTTAAGCTTAAATTGACTGTTCCTGTAAGAATTTTTTTTCTTCACTGTAATATTTTGTTTTTTTTTTAAGAATTTAAAGAGCACTGCAAGAAGCGAATATGCCTTGTTCTTGATAAGTCTTTAGATTTAAATTATCGTATAAAAGTCATAAAAATAAGAACATAAATACCTAAAGAGATTTAAGTTGCTATTTCCAATTACTCTTTCTAGTTTAAAGTTAGAAAATAATGATTCTGGTAAAAAAGTGTATGAAAAAATGACTAAGTTACAAGCGCACATTATTCATTTTATGTAGGTATAGAAAGTGAAGAACTCATTGAAGGATGTACAAGATATCTTCTACTACGAGAAAACTGCTCTCCGTACCTACTTGAAAAAACTTATCTAATCATGGGAAAAGATGGTAACAAATATACAAACGAGGAAGAGGAAATTTGGTACGTATAACAATACTCTTATATTTTGTATCGCAATTCCTTTTTTTTAGTACAATCTGCACAGGTAGAAATTTCACAAAATTTGAACTTTGTAACAAAAGAGATGGGAGATTTTAAAATGTAATAAAAGTAATAATTATAAAATTTTCATAAGAAAAGGAGTATATTACTGAAACTTTTTTTGTGTTACAGATGCAATATGAACAAAATAACTTATTGAAATATCATATTGTTTCACTTAACGAAGTACCTAAGAATTAATTAGAAATATAACCCATTAAAAGATCAAAGTTTCACTTCTAGATTGGCTGAAGTTAGGACCGCTTTTTCGCTTAGGCACGCTAAGCTTGGGGGCGCAAGGAATTGCAGGGTGTAAAAAGAGAAAAAAAATTTAAATTACAGCCAATGTATTATCGCCTAGCGAATCGGGAAAGAAGAATTTTTGCCCTTAAGAAAGTAAAGACTGATATGAGATCCACTATGGAAAATGAAAATCTTGGAAGTTTGATGATGCTATGCTCTTAAAATGATATTACAATAGAGATTGATTAAAATGATGCTATTAATGCTTTTCTCGAAAAAACCATGCGTTTTTCGAAGAAAGGCTTTGCTGTACAAGTAGAATGATAGTGACTCAACAAAGAATAAGAATGTCGAGAAGTAAAAAGAACAAACAGTAAAGCTATAAACGATGAAAAAGATGATAATTAACAAATTGAAAACAGTTCATACAATAATGTATATACAGTAAGACCCCGCTTAACGCGGGGGATACGTTGCGTCAAAGTAGAGCGTAATGCGAAACAGCGCTAAACGAGGCTATCTTAACATGTAAATAATGGGGTTAGGGGAAGATTAATAGAAAATTGGTTAGGTACTAAATTTAATAATTATGTTTTTTTTTAATAAAAATAAAACCAAACATTTATTTCTTACAAAAATAAAAACAACATAAACGAATATATACATATAAAAACAAATAAAATTCTAAGTCAGTCAGATCATTCAGTCTATTCTGTGTTTCCAATTTTCTGCCTTTTTGTTAAGAAGGCATCCTGTTGAAGTTGCCAAATTCAATGCAGCACTAATTTGAAATTGACGTTCACCAGAATCTAATCTTCTAATCACTTGCAGTTAAGTTTCCAGTGAAATGCTTTTTCTGGTTGCTTTCTTTTGTTTTTCATTATCACCCATGATAAAAACTAAAGATCATAATATTTGTCACTGTATTAATCGTTATAGTATTATATAAATTTATACTTACAATAATGTCAACAAATGATAAAAATGCGTCCAAACAGCACCGCACCAAACAAGAAACACAACTACACTGTTTCGGATATGTTATGTACATATTTTGAAACCTACAATTTCGGGATCCCCGGGTTGAAATAAAAGAGAACTAAACCGAAACAGCATTAAGCGGGGTTTTACTGTATACTGTAATTGAAGACAATTTCATTAACTTACTGTACTAATTTACAAAAGGGTGGGTGGTCCATGATGCCGTAAAGTAAGAAATGAACAAGAGTAGCCAAACCATACCCCATAAAGAAACATATTTTTGTACATAATTATTGCAAGGACAAGACCACGATGTGAGCGGCAAGCGATGAGGGTACATATAATCATTAAAATCATGAACTTGGTTGTCAAATGCGATTTTATGATGGATAACAATGCCAATGCTTACCATTCTCTGCTCACAGCTAGTATCATACATGTTGGTTAATTCTATTTAAGAATTTCAATTTTTGTTCATGACAGAATCACATTTTTAGTTCAAATAAGAATATTCATAAAATAAAATTATTCATTCAGAACTGAACCGAAAACTGCTATTTTTGGCGAAATGAAAACCATAACTGAACCCTTATTTTTTTTTTTAGTGGACCGGAAAGAAAAAATTACGGTTCAAAGCCCTAAATAGAACGGAGAATTTGACTACATTAACGGTAGTCAAGGTATCGGATTGTGGCTGACTTGTCAAGAGTTCAAGCCCAGTACCACTAAAGATCCGTCGCTTAGGGAAGCGATTCTTATTAAATTTGTCAAGAGCTCAAACGTCCTCCCATTGGTGTGGTGTAGTAGTTAGAAGAGGGGGTGCCAGCTCAGGTGTTGTCCTCGCCACTTGAGTATGGTTCAAAATTATGAAGGGAGTCGCCAAAAGCCCTCGTGTAGGTGAACAGTGCGACGTTAATATTCACTCACTCAATTCGACTACATTAACCTCTATCACGAGTTCTGACCATAATCCACTGAGTTACTTCGGTTATTGAATTACAAGCAAATGATTGCAATAGTACTTTAATTATTGGGACAATAGCCTTTGCTACACTACATCTATAGTATCACAATTAATTAATCTTGAATCATTACTTCTCCATATTTTGAAAGTAAGCCAGATGGAGACATTTAAGGCTTAATTAAGCTAAATTTTGCATGGTCTTTAGATTATCTTGCTACAGTGTTACATCAATTAAGAAATTGATCTCCTTCAGAGATAAAAGTGAAGATAAAAATATATAATATAAATTACTTTAAAGATAAATTTATACACAAATTTAAAAAAAAACATGGTTTTTAAATTTGGATACAATTTTAAAAATACACTCATGGACAAAAAAAATTAGCGTACCAAGAAGGAGTCGTCAAAATGAAACGAAATTTTACATACGTAATGACTACTTTGATATAAGTAAATGAATAGTAAATTAAAAAAAGGATCATTTATTTCAGGGGAAAAGGCAAAAGAACGGAGGATTTAATACCCTGTTGAACCCCCTCTAGCGCGAATGCACGATGCGATACGATTGGACCTTGAGGCATACAAGTTCTGTATGACGTCTTGAGACATTTCGATCCATATCTGCTGTAACCTTGCCCAACTCGCCAACCCAAATGATCCCAGATATGCTCGATTCAAGACAAATCTGGAGATTGCGCAGGCCAAGGAAGGGTAGTAATAGTGCAGAGACAGTCTTGTGACACCCTTGCCGTGTGAGGCTGAGCATTGCCTTGTTGAAAAATTCCTCCTAGGAGCAGTTGCATGAGTGGCAACACATGTGGTTGTAGGATGTCATGGACAAACTGCTGGGTTGTCATGGCGCCACGGATCAATACTAAGGGTGACCGTGTATTGTAGGCAATGGCACCCCATACCATTACACCAGCTGTGGGAGTGGTGTGTCGCTGTAAAGCAAAGGCGAGACTGAGGCGTTCACCACGAGCACGATTGTCATCACTGCTGAGATTGAATCTGGATTCGTCACTAAAGACGACCTGGTTCCATTCCGCTGTGATCAGTTTCCTTGAGCGCGGCAGGCGTCGATAGGTGGACGTCAAGGGCAGCACACGTAATGGGTGGCGTGATCTCAAATGTCCTTCAGCATGGCGCCGGTTCGAGAAGACACAGGGGCTCCTAGTGAAGGTGCTACCTGTGCCTGGATGGCGGCCGATGAAACAGTTGGCTGCACACGTGCATTTCTTACGATGTAGCAGTCTTCTCGACGACTGATCTGTTGAGGGCGTCCTGAGCCTGGTCTTCGTGTAAATGACATCTCTCGAATCCACTGGTCCCAACACCTCCTCACAACACAATCAAAGCGACCTAATTGACAAGCTACTCACCTAGCTGACCACTTAGCTACCATCATGCCGATGATTCTTCCCCTCTAAAACTGCGACAGTTGTTCATATTGCTTTCGAAAATGGCGTAATGGCATGTCTACCTCAGTTCTTGTTTTGTAAACGATTCAGCACATTCAAACAAGCTTTGGTTACCTGTTTTATACTCCACGGAGAACGACGTTAAACGTCCTCTATCGGCTATACATAATGCGCAGTCACGTTGCATTTCTAATAATTTGCATATGTCCTCCGACATGTACCTTCATGCCAAGTTTCGTTACGATCCCGCAATTATTTCTTGATGCGCTAATTTTTTTTTTGTCCATGAGTGTATCTGTTAAGATAGTTCTGATTTGAAAAGATTATCCAGGATTTGTTTAATGTTGTGTTGTTACTTACTTCACCCAATCGACAGTAACATCAGATAGAAGTCAACAAAATTCATCGTGACAAGGAGCGAGGGGGGAGGGCTATGTTACGTCTATAGTTTTGGTCGAAGCTACAAGCACCATGCAGGTTACAGTGCGATTCGCTCAGTTCCTCTTCAATTTTGAGGAGTAATAACCCAGAAGGAAGATCTGGGAGTCTTTTATTCTTCTCCCCGTACCACCAACCTCTTGAGAAGATTATTGGCTCTCCGAATATTTAGAGTGCCATCATACCAAACAGACATTTATAAACATTCCTGATTCGAACCTTGTCCCTTCAGTGCAGCAGTTAGCCCATCTGAGGGGCTATGATTGATTTAATTATGTGTGCTACTACACTATTGCAATCTTTGCTAATCTATTCGGATTTGGAAAGACACTTGAGGTACGTCATACGAATACGTTAACCACAGCCAAATACACCCCACAGTTTTAAGTCACCCTAAAATAACGAAGTGTACACGTGACACGACTCAATCCTTGGCATATCAATGTTAAACTCTTGAACTTGTGGTGACAAGCTCAATCTTTCTGCATGAGGGAATGGGAACTCAGCATCGACTAAAACAATATGCGCCGCGAGTTCTTTTGCAAGAACACTTCCTTGCCACTTCCTTGATTTTAACATGCTAAATATTTGAATTAATGTTACGAAAGACTCATAGGACACATGATATGACTACCCACGCTGTTCAATCCATGCCACACCAATGTAAAACTCTTAAGCATTGATGGATCTGCAATCCATCAACCTATCTGCACAATGAATTTGGGATTCAGACTGACTAAAACAGTGCGTACGGCAAGTTCTATTGCATGGGCATTCGCTTACCAATTTCTTGATTCTTAACAAGTTAAATCTGTGAATTAATGATGTTATTTTAAAAAACTGTTTCAGGTACAGATACCTACTCGATCAAACAAGTGCAGTTTATATGTGGTCATCTGCTGAAAAAGCTAGTAGGAAAGGTTTTCAACGACTGTTGACCCACGTTATAGCACTCTTGAAAAAGGATGGCTGCTTGGAATAAGATCTGAAAATTAATTTTTCCAGATTCACCTTTGCATTGCTAAGTAATTGAAGATTTTCTGTAATGCATTTTATGAACTGAACGTATTCTGTTCAATTAAAGAAGATAATCGTATTAAAATATTTTTATTAACAAAAAAGGTGTTTAAGTGTGTATTTTAATAAAAATCTTTTGCTTCGTGTTTGTTGGTTTTGATTATAATTATTTTCAAGCTTACTTAATTACGAATTAAGGAAAACACATTAAAGAAATAGAAACCAAATAGAACTGTTAATTTTTTAAGGATGCAAAATCGTTGTTTTAATCGTAAATCCAAATGAATTTTTTTTTGGTATTAACAATATTAAAAACAGAATGTTTTTCTTTAAAGTCTGAAACTAGCATTTTTCCGCACTAAAAATTTATAAATTTAAGTAAAAACAAGTTGTATGAACGTTTATTTCGCTGTATCAACTTTTTCCTCATTAATTCTTAGTCTTAACTGTGCAAAATATAAGCATAGTTTATGAAACAAAAATTAAACAAATTTTTTTTAATATGATTGATTTATAATTTATTACAATGAATATTTTTTTAAAAAAAATTTTTACTGCAGTCTAATTTTTTTAAAACTGACACCATTTAGGGCAACCTGTTACTCCATCTATCAAAAGAAATATCACCAAAGCTGTGTGTGCGTGTTTATGGAGATGGATAAGGACATAAAAGAGTAAGATTCCAAAAAAAGCTCCAAAAATCATTGGAAGGGCTATTTTAGGCAACTGCACACAGCAAAAAGTTTTACAAAAATAAAGAAAAAAAATCTCATGACATATACAATATAACAGTTATATTTATAAAATCACTTCCCGAAGGAGGAATTCAATCACACTCAATATGATTTCATTTCTCAAGGACTATACCATGCATTTTCTACACAATATTTTTTACGGCCTTATCCAACATGTCACAAGAAATATTCCACACTCTCTGTGATTTGTGTACCAACAATACATACCCATGATCCATCGACGGTAGCAGTAGTTTTCGCACTCTACCTGAACGAATTGTTTTGTTTTCCCAATGGGCTTCACTTTGGCAGTTCCTTTAAAGACATTGCAAGTCCCCAATTGGAGAACCATTTTACTGGTGGTGCCATTTAGTGGTGATTACCATTGCCAAATTTTACGCTTGAACTTATTCAATTCAAGCTTTCTTCGGATGCAAAATGTTGCAACGATTTCCTTTTGCCGACAGTAACGGAGCCATATTAATACTCAATGGATCTTTTACATACCACGTAATCATATGACATGCATATCGTGATATGCCTACGAATTTCGCATCCAGAAAATCAACTGGCTTCAGCCGGGATTGAACCCGAAACCATGGGCTTACAAGACGGGCACGATACCTCTAAAGCAGAGGTACTCAAACTTTTTTCTGCCGGACCGCATACATATGTCAGCTATTTCACACGGGCCGCATATATACGAGGGAGTGAGAAATGCTTTAAAACCAAGATAACATTGGAAATTTAAAATGTGGAAAATAGATCAAAATATTATAGCTCCTGTTTTGCTTTTTTAATTACTATTTTTTTTATTTTTGTCACGAATGCTAAATTAGAAGCATGTAACACTAATCGTACCAACACTTAATAGATAACTATTTCTACTATAGCGAGTCAAATGACCCGATTTTATGTTTTATGCTTGAATGTATGAAATATGGATGTTAGAAAGAAAATAAAAATTAAATTTATTAAAATAAAACAAAATAGTAAATTGACCATTTCTGTTACAAAAGCAAAAAATTAGAATTTTTAATTCATTGCTCATCGCATTTTTTACATATAAGTGTGTCCATTGTACATTTTCCACTAACATATTTTTTACATTTAGAGCAAATTTTGTTGGTTTTATTTTCTTTACAGTATCCTATATGACATCTCTTACGTTGATAAGCATCTGTAGTAGACTTAGGCAACGATCCTTTCGTATTTTTTCTTTGTTTTGGTTGTTCACGGGCTTCTCGAAAATTCGGCCCCAAGTTCTACTCCTAGCTTGAGTAAAAAATCTTGTCTTGAGATGTTTTCTCCTGTCGTTTGCTTGTACAAAATCCAGGCATTTATGCCAGCTAAATCAAGGATATCGAAAAAAACTTGGAGAGGCCATCAGTAAGACCTAGAACTTAGATTATTCTTGAAATTATTCTCAGCTATTTTGAATGAACTACTTTACGCAACAGTCTTTGCAGAAACGTGCAACTTACCGACTACAATACGATAAGCAATATGACTCGATAAACTTAAAACACAAAAATTGCTCTCCGGGTGAAATGACCTGCTGTGGTAGATAACGGTATACGACAAGTATTACTCAAAATAAACAAAAAAAAAATAGTATAATAACTGTAGATTAATTACATAGAAAAAGTCATGAAGTCAAATGTGCAAAAGCAATAAGATGATACGTGCATTTTCAATGCAAAGTTCAAAATGGGTCATTTGACCCGTTATCATATGATTACCAATAATATAAAAAAGTATGTGTGTACTTATGTACGCACGTAAGAAGTTATACTTTGGCGTAACAAGTTTAAAATCTTTAGAAAGGCAAGCTGGGCCAAGGACGAAAGGCAGTCACGAGCGGAGTTGAACGATACTAACCTTCAGTCAATCGGACCAGCCAAATCTGAGATAATCGCGATTTTAATAAATTTAAACACCCCCGCACAGAGACAATAGGACCAATAACATGGGGGTATCAGACTGTATCTGGAGATGAAGTGAACCGAATGTGACACCTGAGACCTCATATTGAATGTCTTGGCGGGAAGAATAGTTCCTAAAAAAATTAAGACATCCGCCTGAAGAGCCCCCGAGTTATGGTCATTTTAAAACAATTAAATAAAATAGAAGCAGGGCACCCAGCAACTCGAACCTGGGACTAGTTGTGAGCAAACACAAGAGGAATCCATTATAACCAGTCCGGAGTTTGTAGTTGCAAATGGGGCGGTGCTAGCTCGGAAAACGAAACTAACTCCCCCCGGGGGGGGAATAACTGTGACGTAAATAGTCACGCACATCCCAATGATACACAGAGTAGTAGGTGATCCCAAAGTTTCATCCTTCTATCTCTGTAATATCGTGACTTCATCAAAGGATCGAACCTCATAGGAATAACATGGGGATTCTAATATAAGTGATAAAGCCTCCCTGAGCCCACCATCTACGCACGAATATTAACAGATGAAAGAGCTTAACTAGGAGAACCTATGGTCCGAGTTTCATTAAGGTAACACACACACAAAGTGTATATAATTATTTTTACAGTTGAGAGAATAATTTTGTGGTACTTAAAGGTAATGACAGCATAATGAATGTTGAGGCAAGAACTTAGTTTTTTTGTTCGTGTGGTTTATTGTTGTGATGTAGAGTCATCACTGTAGTAAAATAGACTTATGCTTTTTTTTGGCATTTCTTTTTAGCTTAATCTATTTATTTTGCTTTACTTATTGTTTTATTTTAACGTTTTCAAAAAATTTAGTACTTTGAATCTGAGCTTGTTTTTACAATTAAATGAAATATCTATTCTTATTTCAAAAACTAACGGAATTTTAATTTCTTTATGTGTAACTGAGATTTAACAGCAATAGGAGATTTTCAAAAGGCGCTATTATTATTACTATTATTTTCTTTTCTTAGAATGTCTAGAAAAAAGAAACTGTCTTCAAGAGGATTTGAATTTATTACAGAATCCGAAATCAATGATGTACTAACAGAGGATTTTTCAGATGAAGTCACCACAAATTATCTGCTGGAAAATTTGTTAAATTCTTAGGATGACGATAAAGACAATGAACTCAAGGTGCAGTAGTTCATGTTAAGAAAATACAATTGAATGTTTTTTAAAGCACTGAGTGCTTTAAAAAACATGCAGTCGAAATCTCACTCAAAATGCACAATGTGTAATGAATTTCTGTGATTTATTTAAAAAAAACCCTATTTTTAATATCAAATAAATAGTTTATAATAAGTTTATGTGTATAATTATTAATAAGTTAGTCAGTGGAAAAAAAATATTGCGTGAAAAAATTTGCAGCAAATCATATGCGGTAGATAAAAGGGTTAAAACTGCTGCAAAGCTAATGACTGATTAAAACATTATAAATGGACAGCAAATTATCTTCTGAGGGTTTTTCAAACGGTTTGTAGTGAGTAAGCAGATTTCTTTTAATCAGAAGAACTCGATTACAATTAGCATATAACACAGGTGAACAACTTGCTTTAATTCGCGGGTGATATTACGGGAGAGGAGCTTTATATATAGTGGTGGCCAAAACTGTGGACACTTCTGAAAATTGTTACGTTCCTTAAGTTTTATTTATATGGAAACTATTACGTTGTGTTGAAACTTTAGGTACAGTGGAGCTGCAATCACTTGTTTCATCGACTTACAAATGAACGTTTTAGTTTTTAGTCTCTGTATTGTCCTTATGTAATGAACGTGTTCGTCCGGTAACTTTCTGTGTCCGATTGCTTCACCATTCTTTCTGACAAGTAAGAGCTTTTAATTTTTCATTTGCAATAATTGAGAAAGAACGTTTAAAATTTGATATTAGAATAATTCCGAATTTGAACACGTTGCACAAAATGCAGTCGTTTAAATAATTTCAAAGAGAATTCTATACTGAATTCAATACAAAAAAAAATTCGAATATTTGTAATGCAAAAACCGTTATGCTGCAATAACTATCGATATACATTAGAAGCTGATGATAGCAGTGAATTATCAGTACTTAGTAGGGTTAGCCTTTATTTTTTTTTTTATTTTTTATTACAAATTCACATCGATGTTTCATTGAGTTGAAAACAGTTTTAAACTCTTCCTTCGTAGTTACATGAAGCGCCAGGAAACACTTATATCATCAATTAGTTTCTTTTTATTCCATGGGTACCTCATTCGGACAAGAGTTTTCAAACGGTGCCACAAGTTTTCGATAGGATTGAGGTCAAGACTGTTTCCTGGCCAGGACAACAATTCAATGATCTTAGAATATTTGTGTGTGATACTAATTTTCTATTACTTTACTGTGCAGTGAAGAGAAGAATTTTGTTGAAATATAAGTGAAGCATTGTGTTGGTAAATAGATCCCTGATGGAAGGTAGAAGTTTGGGTTCTACAATGATGTCAATGTATTTTCCGGCATTCAGTGTCTTATCGATGATATAAAGGCGATCGATACCATCTTCTGATATGCATGACCAAATCCTAAACCTATGTGGGTACTTCACAGTTGCCTGGATGCAGTTAGGATGTAGCATTTCTCCTATTCTTCGTCTTACACATTTTCGGCCCTTACTACCGAATAACGATATCTTACAAGGAGAGGGCACGACTAAGAAAATTCATTTCGGGTCGAGACTTGGTGTAATAGAAGTACTCCTTTAGGGTGTTCAACCCTTAATGTAATTCCGTCGAATGGCCAGTCAATTCAGAGAAAACAATATATATATAATATTTCATTTATAGAGTATATTGCATTTCTCATTATAAAACTATTTATAAATAATTTTTATGTAAAATATCATTTAATATTTATTATATATTTTATTATAAATATTTATTTATATAAAAAATTTATTTTTCAAACATTATATAAATATTCATATAATTACAGTAATTTTTTTTACTGTATAAAATGCAAAATAAATACGTAGAATATCATTTAATATTTAATAAACCTTTCATAAATAAATTTATTCATTTAAAAAAATAATTGAAGGAATTGAAAGAAAAATGTTTTTCGCGTGGTTTGAACTCGGATCCAACCGCATTGAAGGCCGACGATTTACCAATTGAGCCACTGGGCAGGGGAAAAGAATTGAAACTTAATTGTATAAAAGCTAAGCATGAATTTTGAACGCTGTTTTCTCCGAATTGACTGGCCATTCGATGGAATTACATTAAGGGTTGAACACCCTAAAGGAGTACTTCTATTATACCAAGTCTCGACCCGAAATGAATTTTCTTAGTCGTGCCCTCTCCTTGTTAGTTTCATCTCTCCATACAACTTGTGACCACTAATAATTTGTATTATTAATGGGACTGTTTGCCCACTGTTATCTTTTTTAGCGCTGCTGTAAATTGAGATAAGGCTTTTTCCGTGTAAATCTACTTCTTAGTCTAACATCTGCTAATCTTCTCCTGATTATTTTTGAACTGATAGAAACATCAGCATCATTCGGATGACCTTCTTTTACTTTGGAGATATAGTGTTTATGTTCTTTTGTCATCAACAGATGGGATGCACCTTTTTGGCCTTTTCCTCGTTTGTTTTTTATTAAATTTGCCTCCTGGCATCTTAAAAAAAACTTTCAGTATCCAGATGTAGTCACTGATCCACCCACCAGTCTTGAAATTTTAACATAGGAAAGACCACTTTCTCGTCCCACGTCGCTTTCTAGATGTCCAGTATACCCTTTTATCTGATGTCATTACTTCTTGATTAAATATCATTGTTGCCCTGGCCAGCGAACAGTCCTGACCTCAATCCTATCGAAAACTTGAGGGACCGTTTGAAAGCTACTGTCTGAATGAGGTACCCATGGAATGAATTCATTTAATTTGCCATTAGTATAATAATTTATAATAGCCATAATAAAAAGTCGTGTATCACTTGATAGAGTTAAACCGGCATTTTTGTGTTCAAGGACTTGCCCTAACTCCTAATACAATCATGAAGGATAACAAATCACTCACACTATCACTCAATAACATCAAACGTACCAGCTACCAAATGAGAAAGAAACGTAAGATTCCCTACTAGAATTATAACTGTAATTAGATTAAATAACTGTAATTATAAGTGTACCTTTCTGATTGAATACGACCCTAGACGTGCTGTTTTGAGTAAATTCGTCCACAGTGGTCATACAATCGGCTGAGATAACATTTTCCTCGCTTCATGTTAAATATATCATTACAAAATAAAGATATTTTGTTCGTTATTGTCCGTTGCTCTCTCTCTGTTAGTTGAGTTTCTTCCCTTTCGGGCCACTTAATTTTGATTTTTGACAATGTACGAGTGTCAAAATTCCGATTTCGTTTAAAATGTGGTTTAGTATACTCAATATATCAATAAAATTCAGTTCAGTCGATTTTCATTATTAAATTAAGTTTTCTAAAGACTCTTTAATTGATTTATATTCCATGTAAAAGACAAAAATTAATATTTTTAATTCCACTGCAAGAATGAACTACAGAACTAAGTTTTTTAAACTCGCATTATTTACTATTAGCTTGATCTAACAACTGCAATGGCACCAATTTTGGTATGGAAACTTATAATGACTTAGATAGCACGATTCCGTAGAAAGAAATTTAGTTCTAACATCACCAATAGAGGTATTTATGGAGCTGTTGGAGTTTACCAAACCGGGAACCTGCATACAACCAGTGTATGAAAGAAAAATTCAAATTTATGCTTTCGTATGCGACTACCGTGGCAGTAATTTGGGCTGTAAAAACAAGTAAAAAGTTTCGAAGAATAGCATTCTCAGTTGAAGTGAGCCAGCTCAACTGAACATGTGACTCATATTACCAAAACGCGCATTACTAGCAAATCTGTATTATCTTAATCGTTCACACCACGTCGTGAGTAGGGTTTCTGATTTCCAGGGTTTGTCCCTTCCCGGGAATGTAATCTTCATTTCCTGGAATACATCAAAATATTTTAAAAAATTAAAAACAAGTTATTTTTAAATAAAATCAATAATAATTGTACAAAATAAGGATACACACATATAAATTCCAAAATTAATACTTATTTATATAATAAACTGAAAAATGCAAAACATATATAATAAACTGATTATTTATTTTTAAAATAGAATTTCAGAAAGCATAAGCAATTTATACTTTTATCACTCAGACTAGTTCTAAGCTTTGTGGCGAACAATCCGGCAGCAGAAAATGCTCCCTCGGCTTCAACTGACGTTGGAGGAATTGTTTTTAAAGCCTAACATAGTTTTATACTGTTTGGTGATGGATTTTCAGTCGAGTTGAACAACTACATCTCGTGTTTTATGATTTTGTTGAAACTAGTACTTTTTTCGTTGAACAATATAAAACTTTTGTTTTAAAGTAAATTGCTTTTTCTAATTTTTTCGTTCAACGTCAGAGGTTTTCCTTTCAAACTTTCATGCTCTCTTCTTCCGAGTGCGAAGAGTTGGATATTGATTCCTCTTCGCAGAAAAGCCTTGTCTCTATCATTTGGGCTTATCTAACCAAAAATTTTTAGGTAATCGCGGAATATCGACAGTAATTGCAGCTGCTTCTAATTTTCTCCGAAAATTCAAGTATTGCATTAATCCTATCAAATTAAAGTTGCGTCTCTCATTAATTCTTTGGATTAGAGAATATTTCATATTGTTCGCAAATTCCGAATTTTGCTCATTCAATTTTCCAATAACGAAAGAAAATACACCTTTTGCAATTAGCAAAGTTGCATTCCGACTGCATAATTTTTCTAAGCTAAGTTTTACTATCTTCAAGCCAGCTACAACTGTAGTAACAGTTTCAAACTCTACATTGGCCATCATTCGTTCTTTTTTAATGTCTCAATTAATACTTTTAAAATTGCTGACTTGATTTCTAAAAATCTTTCAGGCATTACCAACAAACTATTCCAGCGTGTTTTGTGTGTGTGGTATCCAAACCATATTTTCATCAAACCATCAATTCCCGGGAACGAAGTATAATTCCCAGGAATAGAAAAAGTACAGAAATGTTATGATTTCCCTCCCCCCTAGTCATGAGTTTAGAACCAGGCAGAAGCTTCGTAAGGAGATTTTATTACTTGATGTTTTAAAAGAGGTGATTAAGAAGTTCGAAGAAACAGAATCACTGATATACGCCCAGACAGACGTGAACTGTTTCAGAAGCGGTATCAACAGATGTTTTTTTTTTTATTATTTCCAGTTACAGAAGAGAAGTATAAATGAGAAAAAAAGGTATAACGGATAAAAGATGAAACAGGGTTCATTAATCCAATATATCTCTAACCTCCTAGTAAAGCTCGGTGAGAAACGTTTTGTGCAGAGCAGAAAAGTGTAGAAAATGTGCAAAGTCCAGGATCTCTCTAGAGACAGAATGTAGAGTGCATAACGGGGAAGGAACAACTTCGAGTCAATACAGATGATTTCACAGGCAGTCATGTCCCATGGGTAGGTGGAATTCAGTGACCGCCTTGCGTCATTACGTATATTCAGGACAGCAATCTACCAAAGCTTTTGAGAAATACAATCATAGAGGCCTTTCTGAGCATGGGCTTTGATAGATCTTTATAGAATAGAATAGAAGAGGACATTGAACAAGAAATTTTCTGCATAATAAAATCACCCTTTTTACTCGGGAAGGCGGCTTTCTCGTAACCTTGAACTGCACCGTGTGTTGAAACCCACTGCAGGTCTATAGTGTATTAACAGATGTGGCCTTTGTAATCGTCGACGGCTAACAGGAAATAATTGTTGGTACACATATTGCATACAAAGTGGGATATTCGCTGTTGATTTGTTGCGTATGGGTGTATAAAATGTTGTACAGAAAGTACGTGGTGTCGTCTCTGAGAACGGCTGTCACATTGAATGTGGTCGAATTATTCCCTCGGAAAGTTAATGTAGTTAATAAAACTGTACACATCTGTTATGATTTTGTTTGTAAAAACTTTTGCATTGTATAGAGCCATAAAAAACCATATCAGTGATTTTTGTAACTATTTTTTTAACACCGAATCCTACTTTTCCATGACATTGTTCGTCTCCATACCATGTTTGGTTCCATTTCTTTGTTAGATCGAGCTATAGGTACTTCTAAATAGTATCAGTTTTAAAAAAAAATCACGTTGTACCAAATTTTCTTTTTTAAATAATTATACATATCATAAAATAAATTATAAACCGGTAATGGTAAAAAAAAAATTTGCTTAGTTCTGGATTCTTAACCCGGGGTCACTCGTGCCTGTTTTTGCTTACGTCGTTGCTCGCGGGGTGTAGACCCAAACTTTTAGCACGTGTATTTAACTATGAAAAAAAAATTTTGTCAATAAAGATACATATTCATAAAGTTTGACATGTTTTTGTATTATACAAATAAAATTATTAAATTTATTGCATACAAATAAGACTAACATTAATTTAAACTAAACCTATAAAATTTTCACTTTAAAATACATTATTTTATATTTTTTTTCATAAACCACACAAGTAAAACGTATATACCAGTAATAAACTTACTTTATAATTAATGTTAAAGATAATAGAAAGTAGAAAACAAATATTATCATTTTCCAAACATTCAGAGCTGACTAGCTCTGTCCCGACATACGGTTCATTTTTTAGAGTGCAAAACGATTTTGAGTCACCCAAAGCAAATAGTTTTAGTCCATACTTTCCAGGTTTTTGTGGCATGTATTGTAGGAATGTCACTTACAGAATAATATTTTGAAGAATTGTTATTAAATTTTGAAAAATTACTTCGGATGTGAGTAAAATTTTAAATAAATTATGCGTGCATATTAATATATTTGAAAAAAAATGTAAACGGAAAGAAAAAAAATTATTCTATTTTAGATGCTTTGAGTACGAAATTATAACGCAATAGCTCGCGAGGTATTCTCAGCACCCCAGATAAATTTTTAAAGGTCGTTACGTTCCAGTCGTCCGAGCGAGTGTGATTGCATCAGACTTGAAGGTTCAATGACCTAAATTGGGCAGTTACAGAAAAAATTGTGTTTCTGCGCATTCCTTTTAGAATTCTGGGAGGCTTTTCTTGTTGCTAGGGTGTACAGAACTCCCCGCGTAAGTGATCGAGGGTTAAGCTGTACGTATTTTTTGCCTCCTTTATTCTATTGCAGAATTAAGGAGGAAATAGTTAATAGAATGAAATCATCTTTTATTTAGCTTGCTTTTTACTAAATTCAGAAAGTTTTACTAAGGAAAAATATTATCTCTCTCCAGAATTTAAAAACAAATTTCATGGTAAGCAGTTTGAATTCAAAAAAAGAAAAAAAAATACTCTCTTATTAGGATTGGCGATAAAAACTATAATTTTCAATCAAATTAAAAATTTAAGTAAATAGCAGGAATGGTTCTATTTTGTTTCGGTTTATTTCATATTTTATTTCATTGGTAATTCTAAAAAAAAAAACTATAAATAAAGCCAACAAACACGAAGCAAAAGATTTTTTTATTAAAATACACATTTAAATACTTTTTTGTCAATAAGAATGTCAATATGATTATTTTCTTTAATTGAACAGAATATATCCAGTTCATAAAATGCATCACAGAAAATTTTCAATTACTAAGCACTGCAAAGGTGAATCCTGAAAAACTAATTTTCAGATCTTATTCCAAGCAGCCATCCCTTTTCAAGCGTGCTATAACGTGGGATAACAGTCTTTGAATTCCTCTCCTACCAGCTTCTTTAGATTTCCACATATAAACTGCACTCGTTTGATCGAGTAAGTATCTGTACCTGAAAAATGAACAATAACATAAATAAATAATAGCATAAATTTAAAAAGAATTAGTATATTAAGGTTCAAGGATTTGGCAGGCGAATGTTTCTGCAATAGAACTCTCGGTGCCCGATGTTTTAGTCGGGCCTGAATTCCATTTACGTCGGGCAGAAAGTTTGATACAAGTTAGATCTATCGAAGCTCAAGATTTTTACATTGGTGAGTCATGGGGTAGAAAGGGTAGCCATGTTATATGTGTCCTTCGCCATTTGACCGTGGTCTAAAATTATGATTAACCTATCGAAGACCTCAAGTAACTTGTGTTTTTAATGCCACTCGATCGACGTTGTCAAATCGAGGCCCACGAAATTCATGGCAGGGGACCAGTCATTAACCAAAGCTGTGACAGGTGCCACCTTGCAGGTTATATTGAGTCTCTCTCTGGCTCCGTTCCACCCCAATTTTGAAGGATACCCTAGGAGGGTTGTAAGGAGGCTTGCACATCTCTTCTCTTCCCCTCACCATTACCCCCTTAGGGGGCTCACCTTCTTTAGGTGGGTACGGGTGTCACAATCTC
>BMAV01005107.1:331838-344173 GCA_019973955.1 Trichonephila inaurata madagascariensis
CCACAGTTTGAGAAACGCTGTGTTAAGCTTCATCGTTCGTATCCAAGGCGCATGTGTTGTCTACACACTTATGGAACACTTGCTTAAAAAGCACAGTCGCATCAAATGTGAAAAACCGATTCTCCTGTCTGTATCTGGCGTCAGTGTTCCATAAATATTTTTCTTCTGGTATGAGAGTCTTAGTAAAGACGGTCATCTCCCAAAATGTCTTGGCGGCCCACCGGTCGATCGCGGTCAACTTAATGTCTATCTCTGCTTTATCCTGTCAGTGTGGAGAAGTAACTTTCCAAGTCCTAGTTAAGTGATACTCATGAGTAAATCAGTCTTGGAAAAGCTTTAGAATTCAAAACTATCCAAAAGACTTTTTCAAAATTACATCGAATATACATTCAAAATTATACCGAATTTTAAATTATTATTTGTTTTGTCTAAATTTATGTTTCAATTAATATCCAAATGAATTTATATTATACTTTTATCACTGAAGTAGAGTCATTTCTCAATTGATATGACAATGACCTTGTATCAAGATAAGTCTAAATTCCAGGATATATTTTACCTTAAATTCAATTTAGGCTTAAATATCTCTATCTGGCTTACTTTTAAAGGATAATTAATTAATAATTCAAGATTGATTGATTAATTAAGTAGGTTGTACGGGATATAGAGAAGAAAAGGGCCATTGTTCTGATAATTAAGGAACCATTAAAATCCTTTGCTTCTAATTTAGTAACTAAAGTAATCCAGGGGATTATGGATGGAGTTCGTGACAGAGGTTTATGTAGTCGAATTGCGGGCTCTGTTGGCATTAAAATTCCATCATTAGCATCTATTGCACGTTAAATCTACTACGGCTCAAAGTCCTCAAGTTAGCATGGCGTGGAAATTTGGAGAGTTGGATGCCAATTCAAGTATCATCCACATCACTTGAATGGGATTCAGAATTACATAATTCATCACCAGTATTGGAAGTCCCTTCATAAAGCATATTTTCTAATCAAAACCCTACAATGCTGTCTTTCAGGTTGAAATATCCGCTATCAGATTCTCCATCCTATGAGCTGCACAGCCAATAGCCTTTAAAATTATATATATAATGATAGTTTAGCTTGAATTTTGTTTCTTAAAGGTTCCAACAAAAAATTTATGTTTCTTAATTCAATAAAGAATCAACTTTCTATTTATCGTCAATTTTACAATATTTCGTGGTTTAAAACACACATAAAGATAACTGTAGATTATTGCCCTAAAACCGCTTCTACAAGTATAAATGATGAGATTGAGTCAGTGAATAACAAAAAAATTTGTAATATATATCGGTCTTACTAGCAAGACAAATAGAACACATTAAGCAATGTTAAGCTTATCTTTAGACAATTTGTTTGCAAAATTTGAGATCAACTTTTTAAATTGTACCTATATCAGAAAGATTTAAAAAAAATATTGTTCAAAAAGTGAAGATAAGCCAAAACAATTAAGAAATCTCCTCTAATTTAAATTTTTTAATGAATATTTGTAATATTGAAGCCTTAGACTAATGGAGAATTCTCGTGGATTCTTATAATTTTCCTAACAATTAATTTAATCATTCACATGGTGGTGAATGATATTTGCTAAGTTTAAATTTGTATTTTTTTTCTGTCTTAAATTTTTTATTAATACTTTAAATTTAATTTTATTATGTTGCTTCCATCAAGGAATCCCATATAGGCTAGCTTTTTAGAACCTCCCCATTGCTTAGTTCCAAAGTCTCAGGACAGCCAATAATAGAGTGCTATCTCCCCGAGTGCTAACAACCAATAGTAATCAAGTCTCTCATACAACATCAGAAATTTTTCGGCCAACTTCGGATGCCTTCCGAAAAAGTCACCTTGGTCACATCCCCTATTTTCAACCAATCAGGAGAATTTCTCTCATAAAGACCCTACCCCAATCATGACACATATACTGCTCAGATATGGGATGGAGGAACGCTTCACAATGCATTTCCCAGATGCGTTCAGCTTCGCCTTTTCTTAGACTAATGGGGATTTATCGATATTTCTTTCAGAAGTAACTTTGGCAATGGCCCTTGTTCATCTGAACAAGGTAATTAAAAACCAATGAAAGTTCTTGATTCCAGGTCTTTTACTCAAATGAAGTTATTTGAGTTGGAATCTCATTTACCTATAATTTCTACACCAGGGGTCGGCCAAGCCAATCTAACTATATGATTCAGCATGCCACACAGTAGGAAAAAATTTGATTCTCGCGATAATGCATGCAGAATTAAAGAATATAGGTCGATAATATAGATTTTCAGTTTTATTAGATATTAATTTTGAAACATTTAAAGATGTTTCTTAACATAACAATGAACAGCTTAAGTAAATAACTGTTTCTTCAAAATTAAAATTTTTTTCAAGAAATTAAATCTTTCTAAAAAGTTAAAATTCTACTTATATTATGTTTTAAACATATTTATATAAATAAGAATCAGACAACATAAAATACAAATATTTCCCTTCAGTGTAGTTAAAAGGAATTCCGAGGAATTACAATTCAATTGACAAAAATCGGTCAAAGAATCCAATCTAATTTTTGTTGCCTAAATTATTCTTTATATACTTTTCTATAACCTCACAAAATTTGAAAGCTCTGAACTTAAAAAAAAAAAACGCAAAATTATCATAGATTTTACGTTCGTTTTTATTCCCATCCCTAAGGCACACAAATCAAAACATTAAACTTACTTACCTCAGAAAGACAAAATAACTAGTTTGTTTTCATTTAAAATGCTACGGCTTTTTTTCTATTGTGCCTAATGCTTTGAAAATTTTTGTTTACCTATTGCTAATAGTACTTGTAACAAAAGTTGGCATGCATTTTTTTAAAGCAATACTTATTTTTTTAGAAATAATTTAACTCAGAATTTATGCATTTTTTAAAGAACTTTCAATAAGCATTCATAAAAAGAAGTATTGTACGAATACCAATGATTTTATCGTAAAAATTACCAACTTTTGTTATACATAGTTTGACGTGCTTGTAAATTTTATGCGTGTACGTAAATTTTTGTAAGAGGAGTAGCATTTTAAAATCACTTCACAATTTTTTTCTTTAAAAAACGAAATGGCTAGCTTTGTATTAAATTTTGAGAACAAAATCTGTTTTACATCGTATACACCAATGTTTCTCAAACTTTCAATTCTTGCGACCTAATGTTCAAACATAATTTCCGCCCCCGCCCGCGGCGGAAAATAACAATGTATTGAATTCAATAATATTATACTTTGGCTCTAAAGCTAGAATACGACTTTAACCTCAAATGATCCGCCGGCGTATATAAACGTCTCGCTAAGCCAGTGCATTAATTACCCCAAATGTATATATATACGTCTTTTCGAAGGACAACATTTTCAGTGCACTGCTATCCATAAAATTATTCAGAAAGCTTTGGAATGCAATAAAAGGACCTCGACAGTGTTTACGAAGGATTTACTTATTTCAGAGGATTTGCTTATTTATTCCTTCCCACCCCCTCCCTCAATACATCACATACGCGTGCCTGCTTGGAAAATGCCGGCACTGGGGAGCGAATCGCGAATCTTTTAATCGGCATTTAAGATACTAGTTATAAACTGTACGAATTATCAAAATAAGTGTTAATTTTTGGATATAATTTTATATATGACAAGCCCATGGGGTCACTGGTAATTATTAAACTTGTTCTTAACTTAACAATTTTAAATTAATTATAAAATACATTGTGCAGGACTGATACATTTATAAGTGTATTACATCAGCGTAAATCTGTATTTTATTTTTTATTATGTTAACGCGCCCCCTCATTGGGTTATCACGCCCCGCTGGGGGGGCACCCCACAGTTTGAGAAACGCTGTTATAAACACAGAGGAAGCAATCAAAAAAACTTTGAAAGTCCTTAAATTAAATTTTTTTGCATAAATCGTATCATGTCTTCTTAAATAAAAAGATAAATAAAAATTTTAATGTGTACACAAAGTACTCGCACCACTCTACTTTCATATTGAAATATCAAGCGTGTGACTTTCAGTTCGAGAGAGAAACTATTTTAAATATTCAGTTGTTAAACAATTTCTTTGCGGACTCGAAATATGTTTCATATGTGGAATATTTTTTTAAAATTTAGATATGAGAACTAAATGCGAAAAGAGCAGAGTACATGCAGTTTTCTTTCTTGAAACAGTTAAATTTCTCCATAAACGACATTCGATAATTTACTAAAAAGCTGCTCATTTATCTTAAGGGTTATCTTTCAGATTTTTTTGTAATTCCGTAAATGTCCATAATTGTGAAGATGTTTGTCAAGTAAGGTTCATTACAAATTAATGAACTTTCATCCACTAAAAATTTGACAAATTTGTTGAGTAGTGCCTAGTGCCATTGAGAATTGTTCAGCGTGCCACATGTGGCACGCGCTGTATAGGTTGCCGACCCTTGTTCTACACCATCTCTTCATAAAGACTGAGCTACAAAATATTTAATGCACATAAATGAAAGAGAACAAGGGGTCTTTATTTCAAATAGGACTCCCAAATCTACGACGAATGATACAACATTAGGCAAGAGCTAGTTGCCATGATTACTTTGTCTATTAAAGCCGTAGAACAGTGATCCGCAACCCCCGGTCCGTGGATCAAATGGTGCAGGGCCTCCTAAAGAACATTAAACTATTGCCATTTTATTTAAAGTGGTGCATTTCTCTCGGATTTGCGCAACTTTCCACGGAAATCACTTTATATTCCACGTTTAATCACTTTTATTTATTTTTGGTGTAACTATATTTTATTCTGAAGGCATGTTTATAAATGTAACTAAACTAAAATTGTTAAATCAAAACAATCTAAAATATAAACAATCAACATGTCCCACTCTCAGCGGGCCGCGGTAAATTTATCAAACGTTGACCTGGCCGCAGCGATAAAAAGGTTGTGGAGCACAACCGTAGAAGATTAGTAGAAATACTCAGAGCTTTATTTAATTCATTCGTGTATAAGTAAATATTATACGTTTTTTATTTGAACTTCAGCCAATCTTGAAGCGAAACATTGTTCTTTCAAAGGTTGATCCTTCTGATTCATTCTTAGGAATAACGTTAAATGAAAAAATTATATTTATCAATAGTGTGTAAATAATAAAAAGTTTTAGTATGTTAATTTTTCATAAAGCACACAAAAATCAATTTTTCAATTTTTTTTCTAATGAAAATTTTGTAAATAATAGATTTATTTCATTTTCAAATGGCTTATCTCTTTTTAGATAAGAAATTCAAATTTTAAGAAATTTCTCTAGTGAAGACTGTACAACAAAATGTAAATACGATAGAAATTATAATTATACGTACCAAATTTGACCTTCATCGTTTTTATATTTGTTACCATCTTTTCCCATGATTAGATAATCTTTTTCAGTTACCCATGGGGCGCAGTTGTCTCTTTGTAGAAGATACCTTGTGTCTCCTTCAATGAGTTCCTTGCTCTCAATACCTAAACAAAATGAACAATATGCCGTTAATGCAGTGCTTCTCAAACATTCAACTCCTGCGACCCAATTTTCAGTCATAATTTTCTTCGTCCCTCCCCTTCCCCATTCAAACAATAACAATGTATTGAATTCAATAATAATGTACTTTGATGTAAATCTACGATACGAATTTAATTACAAACCGTACAAATTATCAATATACGTATTTAACTTTTTATATAATTTAGGAAATGACAAGCCCATGAGGTCACTGGTAATTCTTAAACTTGTTCTTAACTTGGCATTGTTAAATTAATTATCAAATACAGTGTGCAGTTATGATACATTTATAAGTATATTATATCAATGTAAATGCATATTCTATTTTTTATTATGTCAGAATGTATTTTGTTTTTCTTTCTTTCAGTAAATTAATAATATTTTTAAATAATGTTTTATTTTCGACCTTTCGATATGCTTGCGCCCCTAGGGGGCGTGCCCCACAGTTTGAGAAACGCTGCGTTAATGATAATTATATAAAGTGTTCGTACTTAATCCCACACCAAACACTTTACACCTCAACTCTTTAAGCAAGAAAAAATTCTTGAGAACGTATATTCTATTTTATTTAAGTGTTTATCTTCTTAAATTTATAATAATACCATATATATATACAAAATGATACTATATACGCTTATGTGTTAATTTTTAACCAAATGTGAGTGGACGTCATTTGTTTCTTATCGCGTTACTTTAATTTTCTAACATGCAATGAAACTCTGACAGAAATATTCCATACACTCAACTCTCTCTCATGACTGTATCATGGAAACAACAAACATGTGTTCTCCATGAAAACAGACATCAAGCAAATTGTATTTGTTGTTTCTTTTGTAGGACGTAGATTAAATTTCTTAATTGGGTAAAGATATATATGTGTTATTAAAAAAAAAGAAATTCTTCAAAAACATTAAAAAAATCTTATTTTATGCGTGTACTTCTAAATAAAATGCATTTTGTAAACCTGTGAGTTATTATTATTGAAAAATATTTACTTTTTAAGAGAAAGTTTCTGCAAAGAGCAAAAGTTGACAACAATGAAGTGCATAAACTGATTAACTGGTTACACATGTTTGCTTTTATCATGTGACTAAGACGTCACACTAATTTATGAACTGATTGGTTAGAAACATGTTGTTATCACAATCATGTGACTAATGACGTCACATGAATTTATGAACTGATTGGTTAGAAACACGTCATTGTCACTATCATGTGACTAATGACGTCACAAGAATTTAAAGTTTCTAGCATTACTCTAAAAGAGCTACCGCGGTACATGCTACTGTCGATATTTTGATAACATATTGGATAAAATAATATGTCAATAACGAGATTTGATAAATTAAAAGCTTTGATGTGTATTATTTATTTTGAGATTTCGTTACAATTCTTAATTCCCCTAATTTGCACTTCAGATGACCACATATTTTTTCTTAAACCTGATATTCCATAAATTATTCAGTGCTTAACGGTCATAAAATGTGATCCCTTTAATTAATTTGAAGAGATCACATTTTGTAAAATTCTTTAAACATACATTTAAACACATATCACTACAATGGAGCTGCTAAGTAAAACTTGAAATGCTTTCTTTGAATAAAGAAATTCTTGGTTATGCTTACCTAGTTTTCAAATGTATTTTTAACTGAATGATATTTTCAAGCAAATATTTGAGTTTTGATGAACGTTTTTACAACTTGATATTTATCTTAAGTTTAAAAGAGATGATTTCACACTCTTGCGCGAATGTAAATTTTGTTTAAAAAAAATACCCATCACATATTTGCACAAGGTAGATTCTCCTAATGCTTAATTGCTGGATTGTAGATTTACCTAACTAATTGAAGAACGAAGATTTTTTTTAAAATAAAATATTTCTCTTAAAGCAATTTAACTATTCCAAATACACTATGTAACATTGAAAATGAAACACCAAGAAACAATGGCCGTAAAGCAAAGAAACTTTGCAAGCAAATGGAAATGGCAATGAACACCAAAAGAGGCTTATTTAGAAATGTTATTCATGACACAAAGCACTGACAATGTCAGCTCAGTAGGTTGTAGAGCGAAGGTGGAAGGCTATACACGAAACAATACATGTAAACGCAGTCAATGTGAGTAATGATGGCGCTCGGAGTGGGGGGCCTCTTCATTCCCTCTCAATCATTTGCCACAGCTCATCTTCTGAACTCGATGGTGAGAGGACATGCAAGAGGCATCCAATCACGTCTCAGACATTCTCAATTGGTGAAAAATTAGGACAGAATGGTGATCAGCGAAAACTCTTTGCATTTTGCAGAGGACGTAGGCTTATGCGTGCAATATGCAACACATGTTTTTCGTAGTAGTAGAGGGCATTAGGCACTTCCACCTTCACTGAAGAGAGGGGAGTAATGCAGTCGACTCTTTCTAATTAAAACCTTCGATAACACATAACTCCCGCTAATTCGAAGTATATACTCAGCCCCTAGAAAAACTCTTAATATTTCGAACTAAAACAACGTTTTGGAACACTCAATATTTCGAAGTAAAATCTGTGGTCAGCCAGAATACAACACGCGACAATTAGAAGTGCTCTAATAAAACTCTCGACAATTCATACACTAACTATTGTGTGGAGTCCTGTAGCAAACAGGTTGGAGCTTACATTTTTTTGTGTTGTATTGTCTCTGCTTGTCTTCTCTGTAATGCAGCCCCTTTGATGACCCTCAGAGTTAACTCTGATAGAAGCTTAAGTGTCACTAAACAAACTACATAACTTTTCCCTTCAAAATCATGTTGATTCGGATGTTTTTCAAGCGTTATTTATTCTGGAAAAATCTATAAACGAAGCTAGATTGAATGCCTTAAAACAAAAACAAAAAAAGATAACAAATTTTTCCTCAAAAACAATTAAAATATTAATAATAATAATGTACAGTATGTGTATTCTTTTAATACATAAATATATTCTTTTAATGCAGGACTTCTAACTTTTGTTTAAGGTATCCGACTACTTGTGACAACTTTTTTTTTTGAAAAAAGGGTGATATGGGGATTTTTTTGTGATTTTTAGAATGATTTAGTATATTTTCAGGAAAAGATCTTAAAATTGAAAGCAGAAAAAAAGTTATTATTAAAATGGGAAAAAAATGGTGAAAACAGACAAAAAATTACATAAACGAGGCCCACTCTGTACAAATAATTTATGCACAAATTTTAAATTTTGATGTGTTACTTTGTTATTCATTTTTGAAATGACCATAAGGATAAGAGATATTTTAATTTTTACGAAACACTTTATCATAGTGATTATATGAAATTACTTAAAAAAAACAGTGATTACATTTATATAAAGGACTGTAAATTTTGAAATGAAACAGTGATTGCAAAATCTGAAGGTCAAAACTCTTCTACTGTTACATAGAACATACACAAAAAATTTTAGACATTATTTTCAAAACTTTTTGAGCAATCGCTGTCCTGGTTTGAGCTTTTCGAAAAAAACACATTTCGAGCAAAACGCATTTTAAGTCAGAAATCTTGTGTAAAGTTATGGCATCTGCTTTTACTAAAACACTTGTAATTTTTGTTCTACTGAATGGGAAATTAAAGTTTTGGTATTTTTATTAAGCTAATAAGGTGGCCAATAAAATAAAATCATAACAAAAATGTCAATTTTTGAAAAAAATTATGATTTTAAGGTAGTAGGATTAATTGATATTTATATACTGTATAATATGTATTTCTGAACATCCAACAGTTGTGGTATTTTTCTTGTCACTGATCCTTACTTTACCAAAAAGAAAACATAGTGACCAAGGTGCTATGATTTAAGTATATAAGGTGGCCAGTTTATGTTAGGATTTTACTGTAGTCTCCTAAGATGATTCAAAACAGTAGCCTTCTTAGTCAAATGAACGCATGATTGTGTACATCAACTTCTAATATGAATTGAGTTTGGTATGATTCTGTAAATGTACTCAATTTTATCGTCCCATAACACGAATTTAGAGCTATTCTCATTCTTATATGAATAAATGCGCAGTATTTACGTATAAAATTATATTCCTTCAGTATGAAAGAATAGAGCTGTCTAAGTTTGAGTTAGTCGTAATTCAACGTGTCCTTTGAAAACCACCTTTTCCAGATTTTTAATTGTCTTCAAATCAGAGATGTTCTATCAAGATTTCGGTAGTCAAAAGAATGCTGATAATGTTAAATTGATTCTAACTGTCAACAAGGTGCCCCAGACCAACATGATCACCAAACGAGCCGGAAAAGGAAAGCTTTATTTGAGATAGTTATTAGGTACTAGATTTGTGCACAATTTAATCTTAGATAAATATTGTTATATTTCTACGATGCTAATTATCATTCACCTTTTAAACCAATTAATGTTAGAGTAACTATGTGCAACAATTTATGCACATAAAATTTTGTTATAATGTTTATAAATTAAAATGTTTATGGACATAGAAATACTGTAATGAACACGCATAAAAAATATTTTTTCCTGACAAAAATCTTAGAAAAATCGTTACTTGTTCAATGCTATTGGAAGTCTACCATTCAGTTCTGATATTCCGAAACGAAATGAATTCTGGTTACGATTTTCATAAGTACGTGAGACTACGAAACATTTGTATTTTTTTGCGGCTCAGATAATAATCCGATATACAAATGTTTACGCAGATTAAATTAAAAAAAAGCAACATTAGGATCAATAGTTGTGAAAGAACAATTTCAGTTATTGTTCCTAAAGCATATATATATATATACATACATAAATACATACCAGGTGTATCAAAAGTTTGTTGCAATAGTAAAGCCTGATTAAAAATATTTATGGGTCGGAGAGGCTAACAGGCTTGCAAAGTTACTATTGTATTGGATTTTGTATGATCAAAATAGTTCAAAATCTTGATGTCTGCGCCATCTTCAACGAACATAAGCAAATGATAGAGAAGTAATAATTGCGAAATTAGACATTTTATTTAATATGATTTACAGATGTTTTTTTTTTTTTTTTTTGCATTTCATCCTTTTTATAGATTGAAGCTTCCGTAGAAGTTTTGGAGTAGACTCTGAATTCATATAGTACAATTTACTCAGTTGCGCTTTACAGTGAGGCGAACTTTAAATGTTCAGTTGACGATAGTTTACCAGCATTAGCATTCTGTGCACAGTTTTACCTTTACCAATGTGCATGTCTAATTCGCATTATATAACATCAGATGATACATTTGCATTTTATATGAATGTTTCATGAGCATTTCGCAATCACAACATCACGCAGTATTATGATTTTGGAATATGAATAATGTGCACACAGTTTTCAGTAATGCCGGCTGAGTGGCATAGTTGGTTTATCGCTGGCCTTGTTAGCCTAAAGTTGCTGGTTAGATTCCGGCCCAAGTCGGTGGATTTTCATGATGCAGAAAACCGACCATGTCCATGTCGTATGATTATGTGGCATGTAAAAGATCCCTTGAATGCCTGCTTTGCTTGGGTGCTCTCAGAAAAATTGAATTTCTAAAACAAGTTTGCATCGCCAGAGTGCAGGTGCCTCCCCTCCCATTGGGAAGAAAACTGGGCGTTAAAATTACTTGCGACAGTTGGTATCTCTTATATGATGCCGCACTAAAAAGTGATGCCAGCTCTTTGGGAATGTACTAGGTCTGCAATGGTACAAATACAAATATGCAGCTCTATTTGGAAAAAAAGCTTTCAGCCATGATTCAGTATCCTAATTTTGTGACCTGTAAACAATATGCATACACCACTTGCATATAATTATTTGAACTATCATTTTCTATTATGTCTATTTTAAACTGTTACTTTTTTCATGTCATACAAAATCTCGTAATATGACAAAATATAAATCTGAAAATTCCATGGCTCTCCAACCCACAGGATCTTTTTTATCGCATTTTACTTTTTCATAAGTTTTTACTTCAGAGAAATTAAAGGTTAAAAATAGTTAGATTAAGAAAGTATTTATTTCAGAATGCATATGAAATTAAATAGTTCAATATCTGAAACAAAGTATCATTATTAAATACATTATAACATAAATCGAAATTTTATGTTGAATCATAGGATTAGACTCTAAAAAAGGAGAAGGAAAAATTTTTTGTTTGTTGAAGGGTTGTTGTGCTGTCTGAAAATCCTTTAAAATGTGTCACCAATGGTTATACACTACTTTGGATCTATTTTTCTTCCATTTCGGTTTTGTTTTTAGAATATTCGGCTATGTGCGAAGTATTTCTTAAAATTAAAATATGAGATTTTTTTTTTTTTTTTTTTTTGTGTTTTAAATATTTTTTTTTAAAATTTTATAAGGAAAAAAAAAAATTAAAAAAAAAAAAAATACCGTATTTTCCTGTATATAATCCGCGGATTATGTGTTAAAAAAGTTTCAAATTTCGTTGTGCGTATTATACGGCGCCGCGGATTATCTGAGAAAAAACATTCTAGATCAGAAAAGCTAACAATAAAGTTTTGAAAGAAATGCCGTTTATGTTTTTTATAAAATAAATAATAGATGGCGCTTTCATGACTCGGCTGACGTAATTCAACCATAACCAGTTTTTGTCCAATTACATTCAAGAGCGAATTCGGTTCCTCGGAAGGAAAAAACAGTTACTAGTCGCTGGCGCCATTTCTAATTTTCTCTCGAATAGAGCTATTATGTCCTTTGAAAGTTTTCATCATGTTATGTCCTTTGAAAGTTTTCATCATGTTGAAGAGAAAGCGTGTAAATTACACTGCAAACTTCAAGTTAAAAGCTATAGAGAAGGCTACC
>BMAV01005107.1:344573-392392 GCA_019973955.1 Trichonephila inaurata madagascariensis
TATTTTCCTGTATATAATCCGCGGATTATGTGTTAAAAAAGTTTCAAATTTCGTTGTGCGTATTATACGGCGCCGCGGATTATCTGAGAAAAAACATTCTAGATCAGAAAAGCTAACAATAAAGTTTTGAAAGAAATGCCGTTTATGTTTTTTATAAAATAAATAATAGATGGCGCTTTCATGACTCGGCTGACGTAATTCAACCATAACCAGTTTTTGTCCAATTACATTCAAGAGCGAATTCGGTTCCTCGGAAGGAAAAAACAGTTACTAGTCGCTGGCGCCATTTCTAATTTTCTCTCGAATAGAGCTATTATGTCCTTTGAAAGTTTTCATCATGTTATGTCCTTTGAAAGTTTTCATCATGTTGAAGAGAAAGCGTGTAAATTACACTGCAAACTTCAAGTTAAAAGCTATAGAGAAGGCTACCGAAGTCGGGAAGCTGCAAGGTTTTTTAATGTTGACAAATCGAATATTCGTTTGCGGAGAAAAAACAAGACCCAACTTCGAAAATTGTGATCGACGTTAAAGAGCCAAACATCGTGGAAAACCCCCACTAGCCAGAATTAGAGGAAGAAATAAATAAATAGATTTTAAAAGAAAGAGACAATGGGAAAGCAGTATCGATCTTAATTTTTTTGCTGTTAACTTGCTAAATTAAAAAAAAAAAGATTTTTTCCGCGTGCAAAATGTTTTGTTTAACAACTCAAAACATAGATGGCAGTAGCAAAGAATATTTTTGTTTTATTGAGATTATCGTAAAAAATATTATCATACATGTTTAAAAAGACGTTACACAATAAATTTTGTTTTCTGTACAATTTCTTACTTCTGTTTTTAATTATATTGTGTATTTTTTATCTTATGTGACCCTCATTATCGGCAGTTTATATTTTGGATTATTCGCCGTAAAAACTGCCGCGGATTATACAGTGCTGCGTATTATACAATGTTTTTTTTTTACTCAGAAAAAAAGGCTTATCGGATAATACGCCGCTGCGGATTATATATAGGAAAATACGGTAATATCAAAATGGGAAAAAAAACCGCTGAAAATTTATATAAAAGAATACATAATCGTGGTCAGCTCTGGATAAAATGTCAATGAAAGAATTTTAATTTTGTAATTTTTATTACTATTCATTTTGTAAAAGATCTAAAAGAGAGATGAAAGTATCCAAAGTATCCGTGCTTAAAGTATCCAAAATTTATGGCTTATTCTTTCGGAACTATTCATCTTAATGTAATAAACTGTTCATCTCCAGATTGGAAACTCCTCCGAGATTTTTTGGGTCGAGTCTGATCTGCCACACGTGCATGCATTTTTCAGCAATCGCAGACGATAAACTTGTTACACTGACTTCATTAGTAAAGATCTGAACACCACAGCAAAATGTGCAGTGCGTACTTTGGTTAACGAAATTTGAATCAGTTATGCGTCTACAGCGACGTGTTCGAAATGGAATGTCGTTCCTACAGCATCAAAATCTATCCATTAATGCTGCGTTTCTCAAACTGTGGGGTGCGCCCCCCTTGGGGGAGGGGGGTGACAACTCTACGAGGGGGACGCGAGTATATTGAAAAGTCCAAAGAAAAAGATTATTTAAAAAATTATTAATGCACTGAAAGTAAACAAACAAAATACATGCTGACATAATAAAAATACATTTACATCGATATAAATGCATCAGTGCTACACTATGTATTTTATAATTAATCTAACAATACTAAGTTTATTAATTATCCCCATGGGCTTGTCATATATATAATTAAAAACAAAAATTAACACTTATCTTGATAATATGCACAGTTTATAATTAATCCCTTAAATGCTGATTAAAAGTTAAGTGATTCGCTTCCCAATGCCAACCGTTTTTCACGTAGTCGCGCGTATGTTAAGTACTGGGGGGGGGGGAGGCGTAAAGAATCAAATAATCTGAAATGAGTAAATCCTTCGCAAACTTTGTCAAGGTCCTTTTATTGCATTCCAAAGCCTTCGGAGCAATTTTATGGATATCAGTGCACAGAAAAGATCGTACTTCGGACAGACGTATATATACGTCCGGGGAAATAAATGCTTTGGCTGAGCGAGATGTATATATATGCCGCGGGGCTTAAGAGTTTAAAGTCGTGTTGTAGCTTTATCACCAAAGTATAGTGTTATTGAATTCAACTCATTGTTATTGTATGAGGGGGGCGCGATGAAAATTATGATTGAGTGTTGGGTCGCGAATATTGCAACATTGAGAAGCACTGTACTAATGGGAAAGAACTTTAAAGGAGACAGGAACTTTGATATCTCAAAAACTGGCAAGTATCCTTAAGTTTTCGTGATCACAGGCACTGTTGATCATGTGCATGATTCATTTTGTAGGAATGCTGATAAGAATATTAGGCAAACCAGTAACTGCATTCCATTCTGTCTGAACATTTCACTGTACACGCACGACTGATTTAAATTCCATTAGCCATAAGTATGCACTGCACTTTTTTCTGTGGATCCACATCTTTACTAATGAAGTCAGTGTAACAAGTTTATCGTCTGGGATTGCCAATTAATGCGCGCACGTGTGGCTGATCGGTCTAGACCCAAAAGTTCTCGGAGGGTTTTCCACTTCAGGGATGAACAGTTTATTATACTCTGAGGGGTAGTTGCATAATAATAAGCCATAACTTTTGGATACTGTTAGCCCAGACACTCTGTATTGACGCCAGCTTCGATTAATAAAAAAAAATGATATACATACTAAAATAAACACTTTAAACATAAAACTCACAACACATTCCACTTGCACATAACATACTTAGTTGAAATACTAAATAATATTTGAGCTAAAGTATTTAATAATTTCAGTATTGGAAACCTCAAAAACAAAAGTTATATAACTTGTATTTCTTTGTGTTACTTTTATGTATTTTCCCAATTGAAATCCATTTAAAATTTAACATATCCTAAGGCATTATGAATTATATATGAATTAATTATAAATTAATTAAGTATGAATTAAAAAATCCCCAGATGTCATCCCATATTTGATATTTGACTTCGTCGTCAGAAACATTACATGGTTTTCAAATTTCTATAGATAAATAAAAGCAAGTACATGAAAAGTTAAGCTATTTAAAACAAATATTGATTAATATTAAGTCAGTCTAATTATGAAAAAATGAAGCCCAGTGGCTGAGTGGTTGCGTATCGTGCTTCTACGCCACGGGTTCGGGGCTCAAAACCTCGGGTTGCAAGGTCGACAGCCTTTCATACTTTTGGTGGGTCGATAAATTAGTTCCAAGCTTGTTGAGTATTTTGTGTCAGACTGACCACTTGCCCGGAACTTCTGTTCGTGCACCTCAGTGCCCAAAGTCACGAAAGCTGAGATGGTCACAGTAGGCATTGGTCCTCAAGGGCTGTTTCGCCAATGAATTAATTGTTGTTTAATTATGGAAAAAATAGTAATAATTTTTGACATCAGTGTGTAGGAGTTTTTCCGAAATCACAAATAAATGAAACAACACCACACACTGATATTAAGCAGTATTGTTTCAAAAAAACAATAAAAGTTTTACATTACAATTTTAAAAATTGTAAGTAAAAAAAAAATGTGGGAACATAAATTTTTACTCTAACTTACCAGCCTTAATAACTTCCTCAATTTGAAAACCAAATTTCAAAAATCCTCCTTCATTCTTTTCACTGATGAATTGTCCTTTCCAAACTAAATGAAAAACAGAAAATGTACTAATAAAGTATCAAAATGGAATAATTTATGCAAGGCATTAATAATGGTAGACATTGTCATTTTATTTCTCCAAAACATTTACTTTAATCATAATAATTTTTATGAGCATGAGTAATGCATGCCATTAATGATTTAAAAAAGTCTAATCTAAAAGGTCTAGCTATCTAAAAGTTAAACAAGTAATATAAAAAATATTTTAAAGTCAATTCCTACTTAGGTCAACAAAGAAAAATTTTATTTTAGTTACTTTTATCAAATAATTACAATATAAAAATGTATATACATGTGACAGAATCACAATTTTAAATGGCAATTAATTTTTATTAATTATCATTAAAATATCGTAGTGTCATCAAAACTTTCGTGCATATAAAATTCCAGTTCAACTGAATACTTTAAAACGAGAGAAAAAAAAATCTGTTTAAGTTTTGACCCAAGTCGCTAAAAATGAAGCCAACGTAACTGTATCTGTAATTCTTTAAATAAATATTTGTAGTCAATTAATTTTAATTAATTATAATTAAATCATCATATTGTCACCCAAAACAAAAGAAAATTTCAGCTCAAATGAGCCCTTTAAAATGTGAGAAAAAAACCTTTAATGTTTTGACACAAGTCACCAAAAATAATTCCAACGTGGCTGTATCTGTAATTCTTTTAATAATTAGTTTTAATCAATTAATTTGTATTAATTGTGATTAAATTAGCGTATTGTCATCCAAAATAATCGCGTATAAAAAATTTCAGCTCAACTGAGTATTAACGATTGAAAATTTGAGCAAGATATAGGGATATGGTATTAATTGATAAAAAGAAGGTTGGCACGATGTTCTTTTTTCTAATAAAATATCTCTGATTATATTTACCATAATCGAAATTGTTACAGGCATAGTTAATCAATCCTATTTCCTTTTCATCCAGTTCAAAAGTTTTAGCAATCTCAAAAGGATTTTTTGGAGGACATCCACCTGTAACAGATGAGATTTATAAAATTAATTTATTGAAAATACTAACGAAACAGACCTAAGGTATAAGGGAGTTAAATATTTTAAAAAGATATATCAGGTTTTTTAATTTTGTGTGAGAGATAGATATATATCCAAATTCAGTTTAACAAATTCATGTTGTTGTTGTTTCCAATCCCCTTGGAGCAGGAAAGCCTACACCAAGTCCATTTGACCATTCCGCGTAATAGTGTCACACACCAAGTATTGCTGTTCGTACAACTGTCGCAGAGAAATGCCCCAGCAGTCCAGAAGATGAGCAGGAGAAGCAGGGAGAGAGCAGGGACAGGTAAAGAAAGACTTTACCCCCTGCACAAAAGTCATATTACGCAGGTGACCGCTTTTAAAGCGCGCCAAGGCCGTCTGATGAGCCCTGGAACTCCTGCACTGTATAGAATGGCCAGGACTCTTTGCTGCGTACCAGTGGTGAGCAGGAGGGTTTCGCCAAGTCAAATTCATTTTATTTCTTTGGAAGGAATGAATTTCCGAATGGGTTAAAACAGTGGAGCTGGGGTTAGAGAGATCACAATCCCTACCAGCCAGCTCATCAGCAGCTTCGTTCCCAGGCACACCCACATGTGATGGAATCCACAGGAGACATACTTGTTTCCTCTGACCGAGCCTAACTAATTTGGATAAAATAACAAATTCATTCCTAACAAATTCATTCATTCCCAAACCGTATAATATTGATAGTTATAAATGTAGATGCATTATCAAAACAATTATTGCAATTTCTCCTATCTGAGTCATATCTGTTTTAAAATATAGTTTCTAAAAACACGTAATAAATTCGGCATAAAGGTGCTTTTCAGATTCTCACAAGAGTTTAATCTTCTGTAATTTTTGCAATGATGTAGTTAATTTTTTATAAAAACAATTGAAAATTTTTCTCTCAAAGCAATTTAAAGTTTTATTTAATATAGATTATTGTTTCATTTTTAGACATATACTTATGGACAGAAATAACTTACCTTCGGCGCATTGGCACACTCCACCATCACATATTGTACGAAGTAATGCACTGTTTTTGGTAGGACTGTAAAACACTGAACATGTTGCATCTGTAAAGAATAAATATATGTGTAATGATATAAGTAGTGAATGTGCACTTCTTGAAAAATCCGTGGAAGCTAAAAGCAAAATAACGAGAATTTCAGTTTCAGTTACTTTATATAGTTCAATTTATTCGGGATAACCAATTAAAATGCAAAAATGAATTTCTGAAAACCACGTAATTGCAGAAAAGATTATGTAGAAGGGAAAAAAGGACATATACTGCTGTATATCGTATGATAAAACTTGCTTACAAATACACTCTAACAAAAAAACGACGCACCAAGAACGCGTTGTCCTATAGGGACAAAAATTGGAGGGTAGAAAGATTAGGCACAGAATAAAAATGATTAAAATTTCAGAAAAATTGAATGATTTATTTCAGAGTTACATCGTTGCTGATCTGACAATCAATCGGTCCTCCCGATCAGCTGTGGCCCTAGGTCGACCGCTACTATCATGATTCTGAAATCTACCATTGTCTACCCATTCTTGCCAGAATCTTCTAATGGCCGCATCGCTTCGACACATATGGCGAGCGATTCTCCGATTTGCCCAACCTGACTATTTGAATCCATTCAAACGACCCCTTTGAAACTCTGACAGTTGCTCATAATGAGCTCGAATCCTGCGGTGAAGCATTTTTTCAGTTATTGACAGGTATCTTAAATAGCAATACAAAAGAAATTTTGTCCATCAGATTGAGAATCGCTTCTTATAGACATCTGCTGAGTGCGCAGTTCCGATGCGCTGTTGTGCTCCCGCTATTCATTCATTGGACAGCAAATTTTAATAATTTGCATGTTCGATACAAATGTCTTCGCATACGAAATTTCATTTCAATCGGGCGACTCCATCTTGATGAGTCGTTTTTGAAGTTATACTTCTTTTGGGGCGTTAGAGAAATAGGATGAGGATACATTTTTACAATGCGCGCACACACCATCACGGATGTGACGCAAAACTGTCACGGATGCGAAAATCCTTTGTCTAGAAATATACAGAACGAGACAAGTCATTCCCGCTTTCGAAATTCTCAGAAAAATATTTCTCTTCACTTCCCTGAAGAATGGGACACCCGGTTTTGAACCGGAGACCTCTCAATCTGCAGCCGAATGCTCTACCACTGAGCTATACACCTGCGTCAGCGAACCTTTGCTTTGTGTTCTGTAGGAATGTATACGAAAATGCTTCGTCTAGAAATATATAGAACGGGACAGATCATTGTCGCCTTCGAAATTCTAAAAAAAATTATTTCTGTTCACTTCCCTGAAAATGGGGGCCCCGGGTTTGAATCAGGGACCTCCCGATCTGCAGTTGAATGCTCTACCACTGAGCTATACACCCGTGTCAGCAAACATTTGCTTTGCGTTCCGTAAGAACGGATACGAAAATGCTATGTCTAGAAATATGCAGAATGGGACAGATCATTCCCATCTTCGAGCCCCTCCCCATATTATTGGTCCTATTGTCCCTATGCGGGGGGGGGGGTAAATTAATTTAAATCATGGTTATCTCAGGTTTGGCTGGTCCGATTGACTGAAGGGTAGTATCCTTCAACTCTGCTCGTGACCGCCTTTCGTCCTTGGTCCAGCTTGCCCTGCTAAAGATTTTTAGAAAGATTTTAATCTTGTTACGCCAAAGAAGTATAACTTCTTAAATGCATACATAAGTACGCACACACTTTTTTTTTCTTTCTGTTATACAGTGTATTTGTCAAATGTAAGTATAGGTTGTCTGCCACAATATTTCGCGAAAAACTCACATAAACCGTTAATGTTTTGTTGAATTTTGCTTACAGAAATTTGCCTCAAATCTTGTGCTATGTCTTCAAATAAATGGAGAATAAATAAATGTTTCCAACAATTAATAAGAGACTGTCATGTCATCATTTTTATACTAATACAAAAATAACCCAATTTCTCACTGGTATAATGATAGCTTTAAAAGTTATTTGAACAAACTCAATTATAAGATGTGTCATTTTCGATTGTAATATTGATGTCAAGTAAAATGGAGAACGTGGGCTCCTCCTATTTTCAGAGTTTGTCAAAGAAAGAAAGATTCCAAGACTGGCCCCCAGGACATTAATATAAATCGGCCTCTAAATTTTCGCCAAATTATTTCCCCCAGAAGTGTTTTTTGAAAGTTCTATAAATTTGTTGTAAATGTTTGTAATACTTCCTTTAGCTCCTCCCCACCCCTCTTTCCTTTGTAATAACTGTTTCATACTTACTGCAGTAAACTCTGTGTGATGCTTTGTGGTGCATGAGGATTTATAAATGTTTCCAGTTTAAAAAAAACCTGGTGCTCTCTGAAAATTTTAAGGTATCCGACTACGTTCGGAACCGTGATTTTGCAAAAGCGTATAAATGGATAATATTTATGATATTTAGTGTCACTTAGATTAGAATACATGCATAAAATTTTTTAAGGACATTATGACAAAAAAAATTATTTAAATACAATATTTTGGCAAAACATTAACTTAGAATAACATTTTTTCCAAATATTCTCCTTTTGTAAAAAATGCTTCTATTGTATTAATATTTTGCCTGTATTCAGTCAGACCTCTCTACACAGTCTCAACTAGAATTTTTGAAAAGCATAACTTGGAAGTCGGTTTATCCATGTTTTATGAAAACAGAAGGGAGAAATTTTAAGAAAATACACCGATAATTATTTCAAATAGTTGTAACTCTGAAAATGATGTGAATTTTTCAAAAATCATAGTTGAGCCTCTGAACAGAGATCCGAGCTATATACAGGCAAAATATTAATACAATAGAAGCATTTTTTACAAAAGGAGAGCATTTGGAAAAAAGGTTATTCAAAGTTAATTTTTTGCCAAAATATTGTATTTAAATAATTTTTTTTGTCATAATGTCCTTAAAACATTTTTATACATGTATTCTAATCTAAGTGACACTAAATATCATTAAAGTTATACATTTATGCGCTTTTTTAAAATCATGGTTCTGAACGTAGTTGGATACCTTAATTTACTAATAAATCCCAGCCTATTATGCGAACAGTTGGATTTATTACTTAACTGCTTATTAAATTGGAATTTAAAAAAAAAAAAACAAGCGGATAGTTAGTGATCGAGAGAGATTTCGTAATTTTGAACCAAGGTCAAGTGATGAGTAAGACATCTTACCATAAGGGTGAAGTAGGCTGACAACCTCAGGCCTCAAACAACAGCCTTAAGTTTCACCACACGAGTAAGGTAGCCTGAAGGTCACAAACGTACAGACCTTGATGCTCGATGGTTTCAACTTCTATCTTCTCCACCACATGTTAAGTTTGATCAAAACTCGACTCTATGCGGCTGGACCAAAGTATAGTTAGCCACACGATTGGGATTATAACCATATACCATAACCGTTTTGTTAAGCGTATGTTTATAATTTGTGCCCCATAAGCTCAGATGTCAAATGTTTGTAGGATACAGACAACAAATTCTCTTATGCTGGTCTTTCCAGATGTATATTCCATAGTTAAACATTTTTATTATTAAGGCAGAGAGATAAATTCAAAACTTTATTCACGCATGCAGTTTCTTTCATAAGGATTTTCCACAGAAACTTTGAATAAAATTTACATTTAAAGTATGTCTGCTAGATTGACATAAATCAGCTTCCACTAATTTTGATTCAGTTATTCAGATTACAACAAGCCAAGTATTTAAGATGAAAAATGCGATTTAGCCACACTTCCTGGCTTAGCATGTAAATATTTTAATGACACTATAAAAATCACGTAAATATGTTCCTACAGTTTTGGAATACAATATAATATTATAATTTTAACTTTTATTTTTTATGCGTAATTTCTTCGAAAGAAAATTATATTTTTAACATTATATAATAACAACAAAATTAATATTTAATAAATATGCGAATATAAAATGTGATATATATATATATATATATATTTCAAAATAATCTATTTTGTTACATAAAAATATAAATGAACCAAATGAGTAGTTGAATAAAGTTCTGGTCGAAGAGTATTAATAATAATTAAAAAAGGCTCTTACCAGGATTATAATAGTCATAAATCTTTACCAAACTTCTCTGTGTGTTTCCTACATGATAATCTTTGTGTACATGAAAATGAAAGCAGTATCTTTCTTTGGTTGGAACCTAATTTAATGATTTTAAAAAGGCATTTTTCTTAATTAATGAATCAAAAAGGCAAAATAAGAAAAATTTAGAATACTAAAAAATTCCAATTATAGCGACATTTTTAATATTTACTCATATAATTGACAAAACCATAACTAAATTTGCAATTGAAATGCTATAGTTTTGAATAATTAATAAACCATACAGAAATTAAACATCATATCTGAACGTCAAATGTACACATGATAGAAAAGGTAAATATATTACAATTGTGTATGAATTAATGTCAGAGTTACACACAAATATATACATTACCAATATAGCTTAAATTATAATTATAAAATAGCATATGGTGAAGGTCCAGGGGTCGAGTGGTAGCGTATCGCGCCTCCTCACCACAGGTCCGGGTTCTATTCCCGGGCTGGGCAAGGTTGACTCAGACTTTCATCCCTACTGTAGTCGGTCGATAAACGAGTTCCAAGTTTGATTGGGGACTTAAGACACTGGGGGTCTTGCTCCAGACTGACCGCCTGATCGGGACATCTGCTCATGCACCTCAATGCCCAATGGTCACGTATACTGGGATGGGCATAATAGGCTCTGACCCTCATGGGTTGTTGCACCATTGTTTGAGTTTAAATAGCACATATAGCTTATATTAATTATTGTTTATATTATAGATATACCATTTATTTAATCTGAATACATTTTATTTCTTGCATGTTCAAATGTCTTCAACGAATGTTAAAATGCATCAACAAAAATACTCTTCATATAAAATATACTCTTGTATCATACACCCATTAAAAATTTATCACATGAAATATTAAGTCGCTTACATTGGAATTCGGAATGTGACATTAATTTTGAAAAATAGAGAATGGGATATAAAAAATGTTTAAAATTTTGTCTTTACTATCAACTATTGAGCCTCAAGCAAAGACAGGCTTTCCTGGGAGCTAAGTTATAAATTTTCTGTAAATACAAAAGAAATTGCTAGCAATAAAAACATTCTAGTGTATTCATCTGTAGACACAGAATTTTAAGCTTTTTTTATAATTTACGAACTTTTGATCTCTTTGAATTACAAAAAAGTCTTAAGGAGGGAACCCTTATTGCTTTTTGTGGTTCTGAATAAATTTCATCTCGTTATTATGATCCTCATTATTTGTTTCAACGTCAATTTACTTCCAAAAGGATTTTACCATCCTGCATACTTGTGACCCAATATTCAATCACAATTTTAATCGCGCCCCCTGCATACAATAACGATGTATTGAATTCGATAATACGATACCTTGACGCTAAAGCTACAATACGATTTTAATCTCTTTACCACCGGCGTATATAAACGTCTCGCTCAGCCAGTGCATAAATTGCTCCGGATATATATATGCGTCTTTCCGAAATATGTTCACTACTATCCATAAAATTATTCCGAAGACTATGGAATGCAATAAAATGACCTTAACATTGTTTGAGAAGAATTTACTTATTTCACACAGAGGATTTCTTATATATTTTCCCTCCCCCCTAAATACACCACATATGCGTGCATTCGTGCAAAACGGTGGCATTGGGGAGTGAATTGCGTATCTTTTCGTCTGCAGTTAAGGGACTAATTACAAGTCGTACAAATGATCCAGATAAGTGTTGATTTTTGCATATAATTTTATATATGACCAACCGGTGCGATCACTGGTAATTATTAAACTTGCCCTTAACTTAGTTTTGTTAAGATAATTATAAAGTTTATTGTGCAGTACTGATACATTTGTAAGTGTATTATATCAGTGTGAACGTATTTTTTTTCATTATGACAGAATGTATTTTGTATGTTTTACTTTCAAAAAATTAATAATTTTTTGAAATAATCTTTTGTTTTCGACCTCAATATGCTCGCGCCCCCCTTCTAGGGTTATCACAAACCCCTGGGGGCATGCCCCACAGTTTGCGAAGCGTTGATTTAAACATGTCTGTCATAATGAGTAAAAAATACTTTTACGCCAGCTTATGTTTTGAAATGATTGGAATTAAATGTGACTATATTTGATGCAAAAAATTAGAAGGAAAAAAAAAAGAATGAATATATTCCAGATGTATTTAAAAATTCTTTGTTCGGTAAAAACCACGGCAGAAAGTAGAAAATGACAAAAGTTTTTCTAGACTATTAATACCATTATTTACATCTGCATATACAACCTGACAATAAATTTCAGTTAATGAAGTCAGAACGGCCGATCTGGCAGCACTGGCGAAACAAAACGCTGCATATGCGTAGCGGCAGGTATTGATCCTCAGAGGCCTACTGTTGTTCAGTTGAGTGCTCTTTGTGTTCCGTGTAAGATTTGTTTTAAAAAGTTCTTGTTTAGTGCGTTGGTTTTTAATTGAGAACAGGGAAATAAACAAATAAAAGATCAATTTAAAATTTTGTTTCAAGCTTGGCAAGACACAGTCAGAAACTTATTAAATTCTGATTCTTGTTTATGAAGATCAAGAACTGTTCATGAAGTGTGTGTACGAGTGATTCATCCGTTTTTGAGAAGGCCGGAAAAAATGTTTCTGACAACCCCTGTAGCGAAAGACCGGCGACCAGTGGCGCACACAAGGGGGAGGAGTCCTGGGAGTCCGGGCCCCCCCCCCCCCAAGCCCTTGACTTTTTTCCGATTGATTATAATTCTAAGTATATAGTACGTAAAATTTAACTAAGTATTTGTTATTAATGATTAATTTTATTAATTAATGCTAACTATTTATTCAATAATTAGTTTTTTACTGTGTTTTGTTCCTGAAAATCTACAAAATCAAAAGAAGCATGATACAAGAATGAAAAACTTTCGAAACCGGCCCCCCCCCCTGAAAAATTCCTGTGTGCGCTACTGCCGGCGGCAGTAAATTAATCACGAACGATCGTCAATTAACTGTACGCATGATATCTGAACGTTGAATTCTGCAAGATACATTGAAATTTTGACCCATTTTATGAATCGTCTACGCATGTTACGACCCCAGTACGCATAAAAAGGTACATGGGTTTTTTTCACGACAATACTCGCCCGCACACAGCCAATAGCGTCAAACAGTTCCTAGCAAAAAAGGGGGGTGGAGCAAATTGAATATTCTCCATACTCGCCAGATTTCAATCCTTTAGACTTCTTCTTATTCCCGCGACTCAAACTCGCTTTGAAAGGAAAGAGGTTCGACGATATTCTTGACATCCAACGAAACGTGACAAGGCTTTTGAACTCCATCCCAAAAGAAGACTTGCAAAGTTTCCAGGACGCATACAGCAGATCTCAATGGTGCATAGTTATGGGAGGTGACTATTTCGAAAGATAGTAAGGTAACTGTCGTTAATATTTCACCTACGTTAGTGTTACAGGACTATTCACCGAACATTATTGTATCAGAGGCTGTATTTAATTCTTTGCTTTAAGAAAAGTTTTTTTATAAAATGTTTATGGAGTATACTGTACCTCTTTCAAGTAGAAGACAATTCCTTTGCTTGAAGTTTCATACCGTAGAATGAAATGTTTGGGATCATCTTGCAACTAAACATGGAAAATACTTTTTTAATAAATAAGAATGCTTTTTACATAGATGTATCGTTTAAAAAAAAATTAACTGTAAGACAAAGCATTGCACAATATTTATTTCAGTATTAACAAACAACTAGAAGGCTAAAATGCTAATTTTGTTCCTTTTTTATTAAAAAATGTGGTGTTATGTTTTATTTTTTAATAAAGTCATAATATATTACATCAATAAGTATTATAAGTATAAGTAAGCAATAGATAATTTGTCAAAGAAATATTTTAAAAGGTTATTTAAAAAAAGGCTCTGTTCATTAAACTGTTTGAATTTATTTGCTACATTAATTCATTTGAAAGAAGAAAATAGAAGAGTATGATAAAATTCAAATTAATAGCATAGTACACATAATTATGGATATTCAGTACTTCTTAATTAAATAAAGTTGATTTCAATAAGAAACTAAATTTTGCTATAGAAAGAGATAAAACCGAAATCATAACAAAATATCATTACTTCTTTCAGATCATCTTCATTTGGAACAAACCCAGAAAATATTCCGGCATCAATAATACTCATTCCAGTAGTTTTATTTCCCAAGTATCTAAAAAATGTGTACAATCTCATAACTAACAAGTAATATATAAAAACAAATTAAGTCAATTCCTACTTTGAATGAATGAATAAGTATTTTATTAACGAGTGAAAATTTGAACAAGATAAAAAAAAAGAGAGAGAGAGAGAGAGAGAGTGAACTAATAGTAGGAATTGTGAAAAAAGAGCATGATTTGCCTGCATTGTTCTAACAACGCACACCCAGTTTGGCTAGTTTGGCTGAAAAACCGGTTTTCGACACTAACTTTTGTCATTGTTTTAGCAGTTACATTGTTACAACAATGGAGACAAATCTAATTTGGCATCGAAAACCGATAATTAATCAATTAATATTTGAAAAAACTGTATTAACATCAAGTGTCATCTACTACAAGTTTAAAAAATTATTTGAACTTGAATGGATGAATAGAAAGTATTTTATAAACGATTGAAAATTTGTACAAGATAAATATACATATAAATAAAAATATATATATATATAGGGAGAGTGAGCTAATAGTAGGAATTAAAAAACAGTACATTAAAATATACTACTTATTCTTATAATTGTTTAAAAATTTTTAAAACAGTTTTAAAGAATACATTTTACAAAGCACTTTTATTATATCCGTAGGTTTAATTAAAATTCGAAGATGAGCATAATGATTTCATTGAAGCAATGATAGTTATCATCTCCCTCCACTGAGATGATATTCAATTTAAGAAACAGAATACCAAATTAATGTAAAAAAAATTTGTTTTAATCTATGCTTTTTAATTTTTTTCGTGATTTAAACCATGCTAAAGAGTAAATCATATGTCTGTAAAAGCTTTAGGGCCTGTCAATGAAATTTGATAAGAGATAGCTTGCGTCATTTTACACGAATGATTATGATGAATGTACTGCACCATATTTCAACAGTCAGTCGATTACAACACATTTTTATTTCGCATAGCCGTGAGTTCAAACAAAAATGAAAAATGAGATTTTCACACATACGTAGAGACACAAAATACACGTTATATGATTTATCCTATATTGACAAATAATAGTACCTGAAATAGGAAGGATTATAGGATTTTCAGCCCCGGGATTCGGAATTTAACTTTTCACCTAAATTATGTTTTGAAATTTTTTTTTCATCAAAATTTCTGAGAATTTAACTCCTACAAAATTTGTATATATTTTTTTATGAAATATGTAAGTAGATTTTTTTTTTGTGCAATTATTGTTTTCCCATTGATAAATATATATTGGAAAAAAAGTGTGTGTGCTTATGACCACACGATAGAAGTGATAATTTCAAATTTTGTAATGTTATTTCAGGGATTAGTTCAGTGAATAAAAAACAAGGGGATATAGAATTGTCATATAAAATTATTTATTCATATGTCTGTTCTCATAAAGTAATATTTTTGCGAAATATACAATCATAATTGTGAATTAATTAAATTCTAAGAAGGAAACAATAGGATTATGGTAGCTGAAATAGGTTATAAATACTTTAGATTAGAAATTATTTAAATATCTAAAAAAAACTCCATCAATCGTTGTTCCGTACTTTGTCGTGCTTTTATTTGGATCATTTGACACAATTAAATTGAATTTTGATTTTAAGAAATCAATTAAAGGTTTTGATTTGTCTTTTGAAAAATCTACATTAAAATCCCCACTTAAAATTATAGGTAATTTATTCAGAAGAGCCGATCCCGCTTTGTGAATTTTGGTTGTAATTTAACAATATTCAATTCTACCCATGAATTAATTAAGCAAAATGATAGTAAGACAGATAGTAGATTGGGAAGAGAGGAATCTACGTCAAAACCTTTAAAAAGGGATTTATATCACATAATCTCTAGTTTATATTAGCTCTTTTGTTATTGTATGGCAGTTTTGTACAAATATATCCGGTGCTGCTGCAAGGTGTAAGTCTTCTTAATTATATTTTGTCTTGTAGTATTTAAATTATTTAATGTAACTTTTTCTTAGTACCTGTATACTTAATTTTGTTATTTTAAATTTTTAATTGTTTTAATTTTCTTTTTAGACTTAAAGTATATTTAGGTAATGTGATTAATAGAACCATTTGTTCATTGCTATTCTGATTCGCTTACAAAAATATATTTTTATTCTGAAATTCACTGCAATATTGCTAATGATAATTATATTATTTACTTAGTTCTATACAAATTTGTCCCTTTTCTACATTTTGTTTAATTTTAGTGTAGGATTTCTCTCTCTCTCTCTAAGCCTATTTTTTAAAAATATTACATGTTTCATTTTCATGCTACAACTAGGATTAGAAAAAATCCCGCATTCATTTTTGTAAAGAGAGGTGGTGGCGGGGGTGGGGTAGCCTTACTTAGATCGAAGCTATAGATAAGGTATAACGTTATAGGAGCTTTCACAGCGTATTGGCAGGGGGGAGGGGTGACAGACTATTGCGTTTCATGTCATTTCGGAATGGCGGGGGTGAAAACGTCCCTCATTTGATCACATGTTTTTTTAGGCGTATGTATATTTAGGGGGATGTGTGTCGCGGACAACTTTGAGCATGATTTCCGACTTTTGACGAAAAAAGCCGAAAAAGCGTTACATTCCCGAGCGTAACGTTCATTCAAGTTCACTCTCCAGCAAAACGCGGGTAAAGAAGTTATCACTTCAAAAATAATCTAATGGAACAATCTTAAACTCTGAGTACTAGACTACTAGACGCATTTTAGACAAGTGTTGCCAGGTCAGAATCACGAGATACACTGGCAAACATTTATTTGCAAGTGCAACACGACATACATTAATAGTAAACTTGCTTGATATTCTAGGCGCTTCAAATCCCACTGCATTATTAACAGCTCAGGCAACTAGATCTATTTCAAATGAGGTAACACTTGAAATTGATTCACATTCTGATTTAATAACTGCGTGTGATTCAATTTGCACACAAAAACAAATAAGTGTAGCAGAAGAACTAGATAAAGTTATCAAATAGAGATAAGCACCAATGCAACCTATTAAATTTGAGACACTGTCAATAAAAATTCGAAAAAAAAAATGTCTCTTTTTGAAAATGGCGGGAAACGCTGTGACTACCTGGAAAGAACACACGCCTATTTAATGACGACAAAGTCTACTAGAGTAGATTTTGAAGGAGCATTTTCTTCAGCAGAACAATTTGCAACAAAAATAAGGAGCCGTTTGAACGACAAAACGTTAGTGGATCTGTGTTTTTTAAAAGCTTATTTACAGAAACACAAAAAAAGAAAAAATACCTTTTTTCGTTTCATTATGTTCTATTTTTTATTTGTTTTTTATGATGAACTAAGATTTGTTTTGATTTTTTTCAATAAATAATATAATATTAAAACAATTTTTTAATTATGTTTTCAGTTTTACTATGTAATTTCAACTATGCTAATGGATAAGTATATTTCATAAATAGTCCAATCCTAACCCCAGGACCAATTCCGGAATTTGGATAATGTAATCCCTAAATCCCGGGATTGAAAATATAACACGAAATTGCATTCTCTAGAGCAGGGGTGTTGAACCTTTATGGATCAATGTGCCACTTTTTTCTGAAGAAATGCTTAATGAATTATAGACATGCCATCAAATAATTTTGACTTGTGATTATTTTGGGAAAATAATAAAACTAAATACTAACAACACAAAACTATTTACTACAGAAAAATGCATTGTGTATTTTATAGTAGTATATGTTTTAGTTAAACGTGTAATTCCCATTATATAAAGTAACATTAGTGCGAGTTCTACTATTGCAGATTAGATGACAAATAAATTATATTAGGATTGGGTAAGATGTTATTTTTAGCAGAATGCATGCTGAATTGGAGTCATCTGCCAAATGGTTTCTAAGCGAGTCTTTAATGTTATTCATCTCTGAAAATAATGACTCGCAGGCATAGGTCAATGAAAATATGATTAAAATAGTATGAGCATGCTTCTTCAAACAGTTAAACATGTCTGGAATCCAATTTAATGTTTCTAAAATTTTGTTACTGCAATTTTTACTTGTACTGCATGTTAATCTTTCTGTTTCAATCAATTCGAACTTTTTCCTCGTTTCAATAAATTTTTGAATTCATATTGAACTAGACTAGAAATTAATAAGTTTCATTTCAAAATCTTCCAATTTTTAACCAGTCGAATTGGGGCAAGTTCAGTTTATCAAATGATGTCACATCAGGGTACATAAAAAACTTGAGCGTTTCTGATAATTATTTGAACAGAAAAAATCTCACTGAAAATTCCTTGATTGAAGAATCTGTCGCGGTTGATCGTTTTGATCGGTGGCATGCCCAAAATATTGGGCCACGTGCCATTAATGGCACGTGTGCCAATGGTTCACCATCCCTGCCCTAGAAAATTACAACTAAATATAGAAAAAAAATATTATTGATCAGAATCTACCTCCGAGGAAAAGATGTTCCTTAATATGGAGATTAGGAAAAAAAATAATTTCAAAATTTCATGCTGCCCCAAGGGGGTTAAATATTCAAAAAAAAATGGGAAAAGGTTTGATTTTAATTAGATGATTTTAGAATCAAAATAAAATAATTTTTCTACAATATAAATTACCAAAGTGATGATTAGTGACAAATGAGTACTCAGTAATGAAAAATATAAAGTACATTGCAATATTTAAACTCTGCCATCCCGCACCGTCTAATCAGTCCGATCCGAGCATTTTCCGTCTTCCGCTTTATCCTGCCGCATAATTTCGACAGAAGTTTTTTTTTAAAATAATGCTAAAGAAGCTGTTAAATCTGTCTATCTTGTTTTCTCTTGTAACTATTACTTTGAGTAAAAAGTTTTCCGCCAAAAAAAAATCTTGTAAACCAATAAATACATACAAAATCAGCAAAGCTAATGAGGATAATGATCTCCATTTAAATCTACAACGGTCTCCCAGCGTTTTGGCAACTTTTTAATCCCTTTTGAGAAAAACTGTAGCGTGCATGAGTCCAGAAAGCGGTTGACCTCATTTATGACTTTGTCATTTGAATGGAAGATTGTGCCCTCAAGATGCAGCTGTAAATGTAAAAACAGATAGCAATCTGAAGGTATAATGTCTGGGCTGTATGGTGGATGTTGCATCAAATCCCACTTCAGGGTGTAGAGTGCTCAGCTGGTCATCGCACTAACATGTGGCCAGGCGTTCTCTTGATGAAAGAGAACCACCTTCTTTTTGAATTCTTTTTTTTTTTTTTCGTTTTTCGCGAATGGCATCGCTAACTTTGATTACCATTTTGCTGTCCATTGTACTGTTGATAGTCTGTCTGCTTTTCAAGTGCACTTTAGAGATAATTCCACGACAAACCCACCAGATACAAAGAAGCACCTTCTTGTTAGTTAGCGTTCGTCTTGTAACCGAACCTACTTATTCCCCGAGTGCTGACTAGCCTCCTTCACTGCTTGCATTGTTGTAGTACACCCATTTTTCAACTCAGGTCACAATTCTGTCCCGAATGTTCTTTACTTTGATCTCTGAGCAGAGCCAAACAGACTGCTTTTCTCTTGCTCTTGTCTTCAGCAGTCCATTTGTGAGTCACCCCGCAGTTACTTTTAAACGTATACGTTTCAGAGCCTTATCTATAGTTTTTTGACGCAGCTCTAACGCAACAGTTTGTGGTGAAACATTTCTGTATTGATCAGTGATTTGCTTTAACTGATCACAATCAATCTTAATCGGGCAGCCAGAACGTGGTTCATTTCAATGTCAAAATTCCCAGCTTTAAACTTTCGAAATTCAACTTCTACTACGACATAAGAAACAGTATTGAAACCTAAACATTCACGCATCTTTTTGTGGCATTCAATTGCACACTGAGTTTATTTCAGAACTCATAAAACATAATCATTCTGATCTGTAGACGTGAGTGCTCCATTTTAAATACTTTTTCGGTGCACAAAATAATAAAGTTTTGACAATCAAATTACACAGCCGTGTAGTGTCTACTTCCAAATTTAGAATGCAAAAACCCATCTGGAGAAAGGTTAACTACCATGGGAATTGCTGCTATTAGGGCGGAGGTATCTCCACTTGGCGGAACACTTTTTACTAAACCTGATATTTAGTAAGTACCCTCTCATTGCAAAATAAAAAAAAAATTGCTTGTTTCACCTTAACAATAATTAATGACTTTGCCTTTTGAACATAAAAAAATCTCAACTATACCTAAACTCCATTCCCCTTGTAGGGAGTACATAACATGCAAACTTATTTTTCATTTAATTTTTCTCTTCACCTAGATACCAGAGAACATCTCTTCCGCATAAGTTTTGAAATTTTTAAAAGAAAATTTTTGGTCCACCCTAATCTGCATACTGAATATTCATTTAGAAATCTTTAAATAATCTTTAAATAATTGAACCTGCCGAAATCAAGTGATTATTTCAGATGTATTAAAATAATGAAATAAAACAATTCGATACTAAGTTTTAAACTTCCGAAAACCACAAAAAGGAATTTACTAACTACGTTTCAAAAAATGCACATGGAATAAATATATTAGGGAATACAATATTTACCTAGCACATATTGTTATTTTCAGAATGAGTTTGCTGTTTTCTTTACCAGCTTGTCTCTTGGATCTTTTAGGTGCTAAAATTAGAATATCAGATTAAACTTTAAAATGTCCCGTGGTAGCATTAAACAAAATAATTAGATCTAATCTAAATTTAAAGATATTTAATATTAAAAATTCTAAGGCTTTCTCATTAAAATTGATGAAATAAATTGAACAGAGATCAATCAGTAAAGACGAAATGTATAAAGTTGCAATTGTATAGAGTGGACTACAATTAGCATTATAGCCATAAAACTTTTAATTTGGCTAGATAAATGCAATACAGTACATTTACAGTACAGAAAACCAAAGAAACATTAGTAATACGGGCTAAATTCGTGACGGGCACATGAAACAATCACGTGTTCTTGATTGAAATGAAAAACGGAAATTGGATTTGTAATTGTTCTACTGGTAAAATTTAGATATACAAGGTGTGACGCAAAAAAAAAAACACAAGACTGGTCCAATAAATTATTGTACTTACAGAATCGTGACAGTATCGCCTTCAAAGTAGTCCTCTTCAGCATTCACACACTTCTGCATTGGATGCTGCTGTTCCTGGTAACAGTTCTGGAATGAGGTTTTTGGATGTCCCTTTAGGAGGTTTTCCGTTTTTGCCTAAACCTCTTCAACTGAGGTAAAATGGGTTTCTTTTCAGCTTGAATTAACAGTACGAAATAAAGAAAAGTCGCAAGAGGCTAAATCAGGTGTATAAGGAAGATGGATACCCCATCACAGTAATAATGCATTGTCTTTGGTGCAACAAACATTCCTCGCTTTCTAATTCTGGCCTTTTTTACAATTTTTTTCACGGTCTTTTTAGTACATCAATGCAGTGGTGTTGATCAACAGTCTAACCACTGATATGAATGAGAACCCACTCATATCATGAATTTTGGCTATGATTTTATCTGTGATCGATGACCATGAGCCCCCAGCAGGTCCATCATCTTCCACACTAACTCTTCCTCCTGAACACCTCTTATACCATTGAAACACATGCGCACAAGGCAAAGTTTCATCTCCATAAGCCTCGGTTAATAATTGAAATGTTTTCGAGGCTGATTTCTTAAGTTTCACAGGAAATTTGATGTCTATTCGACATTTTTCAAGCAGAATGCTGTTGCACGCGTTCACTCAATGACACAGTACTCCCAACTGGCTTGATCGATAAAGGCGAAACTCTCCACAAGTACAGTGGAGGTGTGTGAGATGACGTCACCAAACCTGTTGTTGTTAACTCCACTCTTTTTTCTAGATATACACTTAGTCTCTTTTTTTTTTTTTGTTACACCTTGTATTTTAGTTTTTATAGTTATGTAAAGATATACCTATAAGAATAAAGTTCCTTCAAAAAAATTTCGAAATAATAAAAAACTGTACTTGTACTTTTAAATCAAGTATCTTTTGTTTATCCGTGAGTATTATTATTTGTAACAAATATGTACTCTTTTAAAAAGGAATTTTATGCTAAAAACAGAAGTTGGCAGCAAAGAAGTGTTTGGACTAATTGGCTTGAAATATTTGATTTATTTATCATGCAACAAAGCCACCAAATAATCTTTTGAATTGATTGGATGGTAATACGAGATTGCAGTTATGTGACTATGACATCATGTGAAATAAACTCATTAAAAAATTAGCTAATATATACATTCATTTAAAACAAATATAAAAATACTAGTCATTAATTTTCCATTTTATAATTTTTTAAGAGGATTCGGTATCCCCAAAATTTTTAAACTATCATTTTTTTTATTTAATCTTATTCTTGGCATTATTATCTTTCGATTGATATATTACTTTTGCATGTCGGAAAGTTAGGATAAAACTTCATTAGAAAAAAGTAAATTAACAAATTAGGCTGTTCAAACACACCTCCGTTTTAGAAAAAAAAGCTAAAAAAGCATTTTGATAAAAAAATCTGTTTCTCTAAAAAAAATCTAAAAAAGAGAAATAATAACTGTAAAAAAAAAGTGTAAAACACATAAAGCAGGATATTATCTAGGCTTAACAAAAATGTAATTTATTTTCCTTGTGAAATGTGTGCAAGCAAAATTTTTGAATTAAGGCAATATTAATAACTTCATAATTTCGGTTCTTATTCCTCATATGTTTTTCATACAAATAAAATACTTCAATATTGTGTGTAGAAAAAAACTAAAATTTCTGTCATGCCAGAAAAAAAAATTACGTTTTTCTTGAATTTTCTTGTGCAATTAATACTCTCAAAAAATTAATCCTTTATAAAAATGCATGGGTTGAAAAAATACAAAAATGCAATTGCTTTACAGAAAAACATATAACTAATGTCTTAAAGTGGTATTTTAAGTTTATTTAAGCTTATTATAGTTATTTTTCAGAATTATATATTTTAAAGTGGTTTTTCTCAGTTTGTGTTTTTTCGATATGTTAGTACATTCAAAATGCTACTCCTTCCACAATTATTAACTAATCACTTCCATTTTTTCAATGTGCCTTTATATATAAAGCATATAACAAAATTAGTGACCCATTTTGCTTTAACTGAATAATTTTTTTCAAAAAAATTAAAGTGTATGAGATTTTGGCTTTTTCGTTGAATTTTGTCATGCATATCAATATTTTATTTTTTTCCCTCCAAAACTGATGAAGTTATTGTAAAATCGATCCCTAAAGTTATTAAGAACACTCCTAAAATGCTACAAAGAATTTCAGTTCAAACAATTAATTACAAAAGGAGTAGGATTTTAAAATTTTCCTCAAAAAATATAAGTTTTTAAAATTGTGTGAATAATATGTGAAAAATTTCATATCGTATCATTTTCTTGGTTAGAATCATTATATAATTACTAAAACGTAATTTTTAAATACATAATCAAAAAAAAAATGTTCAAAGTTTACCGAGTTCCCTTATGCAATAGACAACACAAAAATTAGATGAGTTTTTGTTTTGAATATTTTAAAAAGTAATAATCGTAAAGCCTTTTCTTTAAAAATATTAAATAAAAATATGTAACATTCATACGTTGTGCAACCAATGTCGCTTTTTGTGCCACTCTGTTCCTTGGATCTATATCCAAAACGGGATAGTCCTCTGGGGGTTCATCTATCGAACCAAAAACAAAGAATTAGTTTCAAAACAGAAGGCAAATATACCACATAGAGATTTCAGTTTAATAATAATTTGAAAAAAAGCTTAATTTTTCATGGATCAAATATTCAGATGGGTAAATAAATCTGGTGAAACATTTGTCTTTTTTTGTTTAAAAAAATAACTATATGTTTAATTTCAGTAATAACAAATTTTCTCGAAATTTAAACTAAGAAATACTGCATATTTCCGAGCAAAAGGCAATCCATGTATGCGCCGGGAATTCGTTTTAATCTCAAAGATTATCTCAAAATTCAAAACTCATACACATGATAAATTAAGGAAACACAATGATGTAATTTTCAATCATGTCGTCATGAGGACAAAATTGTTGACAAGCAATTTTATTGGAATATTTCTAAATAAGTTTTCTGTAAAGTAAAACGCCAGACGTCAACCAAAATAATTGTATTACTTACTTTGAGTAGTAAGTAATAAAACAGTTGTAAATTTTTAAGAATCGTAAAAATCTCCGATGGGCTATTTTTTTGAAGAAGAGAAATATATGTTGTGCTCGCTTCTGTTCTAAGTGTAAAATCCCTTATTGATTTAAAACAACATGTGTGAATAATTTTTTGAAAAATAGTGCAAACGATCTTCAAAGGTGTAATCTAAAATTGTTTGTGGCGTTTGGGTTAAAGCAGATGATCTCAAATTTTTTATATCAGAGCTTATGGCTCAGCCAGGTCATTTGAAAATTTGTAAAATTAAAACACCTTTATAATTTTTATTATACTTATATTTAAAAAGTTGCTTAATAAGTTTATTTTATATACATTTAAATAAGTTTTCTAGAATATTTTGAAAGAATTCAAAATTTATTAATACTAAAACCAATTATGAGCTATTGTCCTTTTCCTACTAGGGGTGTTGAATAAGTAAGATCTCCAATAGTATAAAATGAGTTTCCGACAAGGTAAAATAACATAGGTATCAAAATGAAGAAAATTTATTACTCTTACATATTGTAAACTCTTTTCTCAACATAGGTCACTACTAACAGCTACACATTTGTTCAATCGTACTATCCATTTCTTAATTCCGTCCATTTGCGCATGGCTGCCTGAACTTAGGTATCCGTTGAAAAATGTTGGCTTTTCAACGTCTCCTTCAATTTTGGGAACAACCAAAGGTCCGACGGTGCCAACTCTAGGCTGTAAGAAGGTTTTGCAACCACTGTGGCTTTCAATTTTCACATGACGTCCTGTGTTTTTGCACTGCAATGTGGTTTTGCATTGTCGTGATGAAAAAGAAAGATGTTTCTTTCCGGTCTGATTCTGCGGATGTGTTGCTTGAGTGATCATAATGTTGCACAGTACTTGTCGGAGTTCACCGTCAATCCTTTAGTCAGAAATTCTGTGTAGAGCATATCACTTGCCTCCCAAAAGATGGTGAGCATGATTTTTGTTGCTGACGTTAAAGTTTAGAATTTCTTGACACTTGAAGAACCAAGATGACGATATTCCATGGAATGTCTCCTGTTTTCTGGGTCATAATGATAAATCCAGGATGCCAAAGTTCAGGCAACCAGGGGCAAATGAATACGCAGCCAATCAGAATCTTTCTTCATGGACGGAATGAAGAAATAGATAGAACGATTGAGCAAATGTTTAGCTATTAGTGGTTATTATGTTGAGAAATGAATTTAAAATATGTAAGAGTAATAAATTTCCTTCATTCTGTGATACCTCTGTCATTACTTTACCTTGTGGGAAACTTATTTTATATTATTGGAAGCCTTACTTATATAAATCATCCCTCATAATTTCTCATTTGAACTAAGGGAACTTAAAATCAATTTCCACAGTTGACCTTTTCAAATACATGGGAAGAGGAGAAGTAGTTCCTTGATCTTTTTTTTTTTGTAACATAAATGAATAGTAAAGATAAATTTTAAAGTAAAATATATATAAAACGTTTTTTGAAGGAAACGTACAGAAAGTTAATACATTTATCCTTATAACAAAAAATACAAGCAATAAAATTCATACACACCAAGTTTATCTGCCACTCTTATAAGATCGTCAGGTAATAATTGGTCGAAATGATCTTTTCCTTTAAAATTGACAATATGTGGTACAGCATTTCTTTCTTTCTTTAGTTCTATCACGTTAACAGTAACATCAAACTAAAAAATATTCAAAATGTAACCCAAATAATTAATAATATGTTACCAAAATAACTTTCTATTTCATTTTTAAATAAATTCTATCCTAAAAAGTATTCAAATTATGACAAGAAGTTGGTTGAGACTATTTATTCACTAATTCTCTTCTATTTGAGGGTGGTCATTTTAAAATTTAGTAAGACAGTATAATTTCATCATAGTAGAGAAAAAATTATATTATAATACACCGTAAAATCCGGCGTATAACGTGCACTTTGAACACACAAAAAAGATCGAAACTTAAGGGTGCGCGTTATACACCGGATATAAAAAAGATACTTTAAAAATAAAAAAAGGGAAAAGCAGAAAAAAAAATTACTTCTACATGTATCAAAAAACTATTTATTTAAAAGAAACGACTTGCCTTATGAATTAAAAGAGTTGTAGTTTTAGAAGAAAACTAGTTTTTCAAAAAAGTCCGGGATAATACCTCGAATAAATGACTTCGAAAAAGCAATGTATACTAATATATATTTCAGATTTTTTCATTAAAAAGAGGATGTGTGTTGTAAGGCGAATATACCAAAAAATTAAAAAATTCAGCTTGAAAATATAGGTGCACGTTATATGCCAAATTTTACAGTATGTTTAATACATTACAAGTGTATTTCTACTTTATGAGTTCACACACCCAGAAAACAAGCAATATAAAAAAAAAAGTAAAGTCAACTCCTACTTCGATCAACAAAGAAAAATTTTATTTTAGCTACTTTTTATTAAATAGTTATAATTATTATAAATATGTATATACATAGGACAGTATCACATCCTTGAGTGGTGATTAATTTTTATTCATTATCATTAAAGTATCGTATTGTCATCCAAAACAATCGTGTATATAAAATTTCAGTTCATCTGAATGCTTTAAAATGTGAGAAAATTTTTTTTATCAAGTTTTGACCCAAGTTGCTAGAAATGAAACCAACATAGCTGTATCTGTAATTCTTTAAATAATTAGTTTCAATCAATTCATTTTAATTAACTATAATTAAATTATCGTATTTTTACCCAAAACAATAGTGTATAGAAAATTTCAGCTTAAATGAGCACTCTAAAATCTTAGAAAAAAACCTTTTCAAGGTTTGAAACAAGTCGTCAAAATGGTCGCTAAGTCACCAAAAATGATGCCAATGTGGCTGTATTTGTAATTCTTTGAATAATTAGTTTTAATCAATTAATTTTTATTAATTATAATTAAATTACTGTATTAAAATCCAAAATAATCATGTATATAAAATTTCAGCTCAATTGAGCGCTATAAAGTGTATTTTATTAATGATTGAAAATTCCACGAAGATAAATGAATAAATAAATAAAAATATAGAGAGTGTAAGCTAATAGTAGGAATTGAAAAATTCTATATACTAATTTTCCTGAAATCTTAACCGACAAAATTTAAGAAAATTTCCGAAGAAACTACGAAAGGTAGTCGCATAATATTCCAAAAGCGTATAAATTAATATTTTTTTTTGAGATTTAGTGTCGCATGAATTAGAATGCACACACAAAATTGTTTAAGAATATTAATACGAAACAAAATTACTTAAATACCAATTTTTAGCAATAGATGAAGAAAAAAAAATGATATATTTTCAAAACTTTCTTCTTAATGAAAAATGCCTCAATAATAATAGAATTTTACCTATATATAGCTGAGATTTCTGTACAGAGCCTTGGCTAGGGTTTTTGAAATATGTTATATTTAGGAGTATACTTATTTTAACACATCAGAATAGAGAAATTTTAACAAAAAACACCAGTTATTAATTAATTTGATTGAAAGGAACTAATGGGAATAATGGGAATTTTTTCAAAAATTGAAGTTCAGGCTCTGTAGAAACTTTTGGCTTTATATAGACAAGATATTATTATAAAAACATTTTCTATAAAAGGAGAATATTTTGAAAATGTGTCACTATTTATTTTTTTTTCTCAAAAAAAAATATTGGAAAATAAATTTTTACTTGTAATAATATTCTTAAAATAATTTTAAAAGTTTATTATATTTGAACTGATATGGTAAATATTTGAAAAATATTCTTAAAATAATTTTAAAAGTTTATTATATTTGAACTGATATAGTAAATATTTGAAAAATTTATTTATACACTTTTTTAAAATCTTCGTTCCGAACGAAGTCAGTCATCTTGAACGGTAATTTTTCATTTTGGAGTGGAAATTTTGCCTTATTTTTTTCAGTGTAATATTTACATTAGATTTTAGTAGCTGATGTAATCAGTTTCTTTTACAACTGATAACGAGATCTATGTTTAATTTGTTGAGTTAAACACATTTTTTTATCGCAGCCTATAATTTTTTTTTTCATGTTAAGATTTAACCTTTTATCTACCGCATTATGATTTACTGCAGTTTTTTCATGCAATATTTTTTTTTGAATCACTATATTGAAAATTAAGGAATATACAGAAAAAAAAAAATATTCAACTTTGGAAAATGTAACCTGTTAGAGCTAATTAATTAGTTAAAAATAATCAACTGTAAAATTAATTATATACACTGTTCACTTAAAATAAAATAGTCAAATCGTTTTCTATGGTCTTCATTTACATACAAAAAAAATAAGACACATTTTGACATTAACTATTTTTTCAGAGCAAAAATGACAATCTTCGCAATGAGCTGAAAACACCGTCAGCTGAAAACGCAATTTCTGCTATAACACTATTCGCCTTCCCCGCTAAAATACTCATCATATAACCCATGCAGCTGTATATCTTGAAAGAGTGGATTTAAAAGAATATTCCTGCTATTGTCAGAATATTCGTAAAAAGGTTATTTTATGTAATTTTAAAGTCAGTGGTACTTATAAGTACCGTCGGTAGATAAAGGGTTAATAAACATTATAATATTTGTTAATATTTGAAATATCTTGTTAAATTATGTTTCACTTTAAACATTGAATAACATGCGGGAAAAAAAATTTTTTTGCAGTACACTCAATTTAAAATCTCACTTACCTTGCACAATTTTTCTGGTGGATTGAATACATTGTAACGTAATTTTACTGTCAAAGAACCAACTCCATGACCAGCTGTGTTAAGGAATAACATCCCACCAACTTTGTTCACCTTAAAAATTCATTAATTGAAAATTTATCTATGATTCATTTACAAAAATAACAATGATTTTTTTTCAATTAATCTGTATATTGAATTTACAATAAATATAGAGAGAAATGAGCAATTTAGTACAAACATTTTTCAATAGGTTCTTTTGGAAACCCGCTCATTAATACGAAAAAGAAATAAATTTTAAACAATGTCAGTTTATTTCTTGAGAAAACCCAATGTTTCTATAACTTAAAAATTTAGAGAAATAATTTATTATTTTCGGAATAAATATTTTATGACATATTTATTGTAATTATTAAAATTATATAAAAAAAATTGTTTATTTTTTAAAATTAAATTTCACATTATATGATATATTTAATATCCACCAACAAATCAACACTATATGGATTAAAATCTTGTGGATTTAGCACTAGAACAGCCTGATTTTAGACTTACCTAAAATCGCCAATGGGGGTCACTTTGACCCTTATACTAACTTCACAAGCCCAATTAAAGTAAATAATTTTTTTTATTAATATTATCTCTGTAAGAGAACCTTCTGACGCTTTTTTCTAAAGAAGAGAGAAAATTTTTGTTTCACTTTTAATTTAAAAGCTTAATCTAAAATATAATGTCCGTAGTTTGTTACAACTGTTCTGGCAGCTTATCTAACCCCCTGGAAAAAAAGTTCTTTCTTTTGGAGACAAATAATACTTTCACAGCCATTTGGACACCCTCATAATTTGTGTATTTTTTTCCATCAAAAGAAGTTATTGAGCGACTTTGTGATACCCCCCAGCTCGGGGGTATCATCTCCTCATTCACGCGTCCTAGATTTGTGGGAATAAATGATTGATCACCCAAATTTTCCATAATAAATCTAATTTATTATTGTCTAAATATATATTGATCAACGCAACACAAGTCTTACTAGAGGGATATAATCAGGATTGATACTACGTATCTATAAATTCTAAGTAAATAGCGCTTGGAATACTAATCACTATCTTTATGAGAATCCTTATCTGCTTTAGATTCCTTAACACACTAAAAAGTCCGTTCTATAATTAATATCTTACCAATATCTTACGGCGATCAGCATCTCAGCTTTCTGTCTTTCTTCTATTCTATTCTTCTACTATTCATGTTCTATTATTCTTCCATTCTACCAATATCCGACTTCTATTCTACTAACATGCAAATGCTTAAGCTCCAATATATATCTATTAACTAATCTGCATATCGCGGTTTCTTCTTGAGAGGATTGGATTGAAATAATGCCATTCTGGCCTCAAAGATTCCCCCAAGAGGATTTGAAAGAAAATCCGATAAAGCCCCATCACAACTTGAAAAGGTGATAGTTAGACGGTGCAATATCAGGAGTTTTGCTGGCAGAGGTAAAGTTTCCTTATTCAACTCAGCAATTTTTTATTTGGTGTTCCGTGCCATGTGCAGTTTAGCATTGTCGTGATGAAGAGTCCCCCATCTCTTTTCACCAAAGATGGATGCTTTTATTGAATTCTTTATTCAAAACATCAAGTTGCGAACAGGAACGACCATTTTATTTTCTTTCTACAACTCAGTGTTCTCTAGACCCTTGCTGTCTTACCAACCGCACAACATAACCTTCTTCATTAACCTTCTTCAAATACGGCCGCGGTAGCCGAGTAGTATAGGTATCGGACCGTGGCTTGCCTTGTCACGAGTTTGAGCCCAGTACCACTAAAGACCCGCCGTATAGGGCAGCGACACACGTTAAATCTGTCGAGAGCTGAAACGTCCTCCCGTTGGTGTGGTAGTTAGGAGAGGGGGTGCCAGCTCAGGTGTCGTCCACGTCACTTGACCATGGTTCAAAATTACGTGGTCCGTCGCCAAAAGCCCTTGTGTAGCTAAACAGTGCGACGTTAATATTCAATCAATCAATCGATGCACGCCAGCTTTGCATGTGAGTGGTGGTGTTTCCCCTTGATAAACATATGGGTTTTTTTCGAACCGCGTGTTTATACACTATATCTTTTGCATCTCCTGTCACCAATTGGTCCAAAAATAGTTCCGTTTTGTGACGAGCAAGATTTGAAGAATATATCGAAATTCTGTCCATTAATTTTTTTTTGCTTAAGGTATCCGATTACGTTCGGAACCGTCATTTTGAAAAAGCGCATAAATGGATAATTTTCATGATATTTAGTGTCACTTAGATTAGAATGCATGCATAAAATTGTTTTAAGGACATTATGACAAAAAAAATTATTTAAATACAATATTTTGGCAAAAAATTAACTTAGAATAACCTTTTTTCAAAACGTTCTCCTTTTATAAAAAATGCTTGTATATTAATAATATTTTTCTTGCATAAAGTAAAGACTTCTCCAGAGTGTCTGAACTAGGACTTTTGAAAAATTCACATTATTTTCAGAGTTACCACCCATTGAAATATATAATTATCGGCGTTTTCTTCTTAAAATTTCTCCCCTCTGTTGTCGTAAAATATGGATAAATCCACTTCTAAGTTATATGTTTCAAAAACTCTAGTTGAGCCTCTGTACAGAGGTCTGAGCTGTATACAGGCAAAATATTATTATAATAGAAGCATTTTTCATAAAAAGAGAATGCTTTGAAAATTGGTCATTTTATGTCAAAATATTGGACTTAAATAACTTTTTATTGTAATAATATTCTTAAAATAATTTTATATACGTTTTCTAATCTAAGTGACATTAAATATCATAAATATTAACCATTTATACGCTTTTGAAAAATCACAGTTCTGAACGTATAGTCGGATACCATAATTCATGTTTCACCCAAACAGAGATTTTGACACAGAACCAAGCTTTTTAATGTAATCTGATGAATTTCAAGCTTGAATCCCATTTCTGTGGAAATTCATTTGGGATTTGTCCAGATCATTTTGTGTAGTTTTTCGTCACTGACATCTGATGGCCTTCCTGATCTGGGTCCCTTTTCAAAGAAAAACAACCCAAGAAAAATTTCACAAACCCTTTTTGGCATGTTTGAGCTGTTACTGCTTCCTTTTCTAACAATATACAATGTCACACAAATTTCTTTTTGCCAAGTTTCATTTTTCCTGTGACGTCATAGTCACATGATTAATATATTCACTCAGATCATGCGTTTCACTGTGACTAATTTTTTACTTTTGCAGAATTTTTTTTTAAAGTACATTTCTGTTGATGATGGTGATGCACTTTATTTAAAAGTATAAGACTTTTTTTAATTTTGAAGATATTTTAGAAGAATTTTAATACTTGAATATCTTTACACAGTTATCAAATTTGAGTTTTATCTCAATTTTACAATTAAAATTTTAAAAAAAAGACAATTTTAAATTCAATAGAATCCATGTAATTACTTTTACATGACAATAATCTGATCAAATCTATTGCGGTTGGAATGCATATTTAATCCTCAAATGTACCTCAGAATAGAATCTATAGAATCTCAGAACCTATCTTTAAATGGCATTAATCTGATCAAAACCATAGAGGTTAGAATGTATGGTTTATCTTCAAATGTAGCTCAGGATCGAGTAGTCTATTTCTAGAAGCTTCATATACTTTTAAATGACATCAATCTGAACAAAATCATGGAGGTTGGAATGCATATTTAATCTTCAAATGTGGCTCAGGATCGTGAAGACGATTTCTAGAAGCTTCATATATCTTTATTCTGATCTAATCTATTGAGGTTAGAATACATGTTTAATCCTCAAATGGTTTTCAGAATAGAAATATAAGTTTTTAGAAGCTTCATTTACCTCTTAATGATATTAATCTAGTCAAGTCAATTTTAGAAAGCAAAATTTTATTAGTTTTTTTTAGTTTTAAAAGGTTGCGCTTCATGGAATATATTTTTAACAACAGTAGTTAGTTTTTTGAATCTACTTGAATTTACACCGAAATATGTTTTGTTACATTATACCGAGTTCAATGCGAGAAAAAGCGCGGAAGACGTTATTGATTTAACTGTACATCACTTGGTAAAGTTTTAATAATCTGTTTTTGCCCTTCTAACATTGTAGAATGATTCATTAAACTTTTTGTTTGTTTTTCTGTCCTCTTTCCAAAGAAATATCTATTTATTTTTTAATTACCTTAATCATAATCTTGTATATTTTGCATTAAAAGTAAATAAAATAAATACTTCTTCATTTGGATAATTCGCTTTGATTCCTTAAAGAATTGTTATTGAAATACGCAACGTGAGTTGTTTTCTCTGCAGTGGATCACTCCTTGTGCAAATGTTGTTTTTTGAATGCGAAGTTCACTTCCCAGCGGGAACTATAAGGTTAGATAAAGAACCTTTGAAATGAAGATCGAGTTAGTTCAGAAGAGAGTTCAGTCGTGTGTTCAGACTATCTAAGTTCCTGGTAGTGGGACTATTTAGACAGCCGTTTCCGGAACGATGTAGTGGACGCGGTAGCCGAGTGGTATGGGTATAGGATCGTGGCTTGCCTTGTCACAAGTTCGAGCCCAGTACCACTAAAAACTCGCCGTATAGGGCAGCGATGCACGTTGAATCTGCCGAGAGCTGAAACGTCCTGCTGTTGGTGTGGTGTGGTAGTTCGGAGAAGAGAGTTCCAGCTCAGGTGTCATCCACGTCACTTGACCATGGTTCAAAATTACGTGGTAAGTCGCCAAAAGCCCTTGTGTAGCTGAACAGTGCGACGTTACTACTCAATCAATCAATATGGAACGTTGTAAATCTTGTTTATTACGTATGCGCGATTTACACTAGTGTAAATTATCTGTTATAATGTTTCTTTGTGAATATACGTTGATTTGTGTTCTGGCAGTCATCTGCCCATCCTTGACGATTAATAAATTTATGTTGTTACTAATGCCACCTGATTAGCAAAGGCCTGATCAAGACCCACGAAATTCATCAAGGTAAAGGGCTAAGTGACGCCGGTCGTTAGCCGTAGCTTTGAACATCATGCAGATGACAGTACGATTTGGCTCGGTTCCACCCCAATTTAGAGGAAGAACACTCTGGGGGTGGTCAAAGGCCTCCCACTCTCTTCCATCAACCATACGAGAGGACTTGCGGCTCTACGGCTATTTAGAGTACCCCCATACCGCAAAGGCACTATACATTCACAAACATCCATGTCTTCTCCTGTATTTGAACCCAGTCCCTACGGCACCGCAGTCAGCGTTGCTAACTACTATACCAATTGAGCAACAATAAATTTATTTTTATTCAAATAATTTAAGTCATCTTTTGCTTTTTCCTCACGCAAAGTTTCAACACTATGATCTTTAAAATAAATGGTTGAATCTATTTTCATTCAGTTCAGGTTTCAGAACAAATACATTGGTAAAATACTCTGCCATATTTAGTTTTAAGAAATCAGAGAGCGCAATTTCACGGTATTGTCATTTTGAATGCAATAGAAACTTTTATTTGAAATTGAATTTAAACTTACTTTAATATTTTTTAAGATATGTGAATTTTTCTCGTTAAACTGAAGAACTTCTGAGAAGGTCATGTCGTTATTAGATGTAATGTTGGTTACTAAATTCATTGCAGGCATTTGTGCTCTAATTGCATATTCAGAGAGAGCCTGAAGTCCAATTACGGTATCCTGCAAAACAAATTAATATTTTGAAAATTAAATATAAATTTCGAAATGAGCTGTGCTGTTATAAATAAATTTATGACATTATAATCAATTAAATATGAAATAAATTTAAGAAGTTTCAAGAAACAGAACATTACGTGAAATTTATTAACGAGAGATTTTTTTAACAAAATTTAGAAAATACATACATTTTTAAGAATAAAAGAAGAAATTAAATTTAATCCTTAAAAAAATTGGCTCCTTCACAGAGAATTAGTAGGAAATTCTTAACTGTCCAGTATTTGAGATGGTTAATTTTTTATGATTAAATTGCTTAACAATACGATTTCGCAATAAGTATTTACCTTTTATACATTCAAAAATTTCACAAAACTAATTTGTGCATTTTCTATGATTCAAAATAATATTACTTTGATCGGAGTTAGGGGATTTTATGCAAATTAGTCTCAACAAGGAATATAAAAAAAAAATTAAGACAATTCCTACTTAGATCAACAAAGAAAAATCTTATTTTAGCTACTTTTTATTAATAGTTGCAATTAATATAAATATGTATATACATATGATAGAATCCCAACATTAAGTGGTGATTAATTTTTATTAATTATCATTAAAGTATCGTATTGGCATCCAAAACAATCGTGTATATAAAATTTCAGTTCAACTGAATGCTTCAAAACGTGAGAAAAAAACCTTTTCAAGTTTTGACACAAGTCGCCAAAAACGATGCCAACGGGGCTGTATTTGTAATTCTTTAAATAATTAGTTTTAATCAATTAATTTTTATTATAATTAAATTACTGTATTGTCATCCAAGATAATCATGTATATAAAATTTCAGCTGAATTGAGCGTTTTAAAATGTATTTTATTAATGATTGAAAATTCCACCAAGATAACTAAATAAATATATAGAGAGTGTGAGCTAATAGTGGGAATTGAAAAAAGAAAAACAATTATTTAAGAGCGATGAGAATCTATTGTCGATAACCCAATCCTCGAAATACAGGATTCAGCAGCAATATTCACAGAATGAATCTTAGAAGGTCTATACACCTTCAACAGCACTCAGACACAATTAACAGTGTCTGAAATACACGTATGTAAAAGATTATTCACAAGAAAGGCTGAGCTAATCGCTAGTCAAAACAATGCTCACTAATCGCTGGTTGAAACCAGACTGTCTCTCGTTTCGGCAAGCATTTCTATTTATAGGCCCAGTGGGAACTTCGAGAAAAATCTGCTTGCGTCATAGAGCGTGAAATTAGTGTTCTCCACAAGTTTCTAGAAGAATCCAGAGGGTCTTAAATTCGCCAACATGGCAACTCGCCAATGTCGCTAAAAATGATGCCAACTTGGCTCTATCGCCAAGTTCCCATTGAATCTCCATTATAACGTAAGGGACAAAGTTGCTTGTGAATATTACAATAAATATACCATAAAGTAATTTAAATGTACACATCCAATTACAAATTATTTACACTATTTACAAAAATTGGTAACATTAACTATGCATGATATCGAGCATACAAAAAATCTATTTAGGTTTAATTAATTATATTCATTATAATTAATCATAATTAACTATAAATATTTTTAATTATTATTTTCATTATGTATATTATTATATTTTTATCATTATATAATTTTAGCTTTATTTGTGTCATTAAAACTGGTATCGCTTTTGTTCAGCTATTAAGAATTATATAAAGTTATTAAGAAAGTCCTATCTACTTTGACAACTATACCTACAGACACAAAAAAGTTCTTTTTACCTGAGTTGATTTGAAAGAACCAGACTGTAATCGCTGATTATTGAGCCAATTGACAATGGAATTACTTTTTTCCATGTCATTTAACAGCAATTGATTTAGAAGAGCATAACTAGTGGCTTCGATATCTTCAGCTGCGTTGTCGACTCCCCAATGCATTGTATTGGTACCTAAAAATACAAGAAAGAGAACAATTCCAAACATTACAGTATAAAAAAGGGCTTTTCTCATGTTATGATAATGCAAATCTATGTAACACTTTTAAGAGTTTTAACATGCAAAATTAATTTTTATGGAATCAGTTTGTCTTATGAGAAAGTCTGGTGAAGTACTCCTTTACCAATTTTTATATACTTTAAAGAGCTCTATCATTTGATATATTCGTTATGTATTTATACTTAGAACCTTATTTATCGGTGCAGAATTTATAAGCCAATTAAAGTTATTTTTTTCTGAATGTATGAATTCTCAACGGATCCCTTTTCAGAACTCAATATTTGTTAAAATATCTTAAGATGAATTATGTTAGAATCTTCTTGAAAATCGTTTGATAATTATACTATACTCAAATAAATCGTTTGTTATATTACTTTATTTAATTGATCATCTCTTCTCCAACTTAATTTGTCACCACCCTATGGTCGCAAGTGGAGTGGTCTCAAAGGAACAGTGTTATGAAAATAACTAAATTTTACTTGGTTGAATTTATTTACTATCAACCAAGTTTATAAAACAAGGGAGCTATCAAATTAATTGACTATCTTAAACTCGCAAGAAAATTATCTAAACACTTAACTGAGTGTAATCCGATGGAAGCGCACTCTTCAGATCTCTCCTGGGTCAACTATATTCCAGTATTAACATCTACTCCTTTTCACCAAGGCTTTCGAAAGTCACTTCACTAATCTCACTTTAATAACAGCTCACTGACTAACTCTAAAACTCAGTTTGCAAGTATTTAAATAGAACTCAAATTAACATAAAAAGTTCTCTCCATAGAAGTCGGTTTTTAACTCAAACAAGAGTTAAAGAGGTATATCCCCAAGAGGATTAGTGAAAGGGTCCGAATAGGACACGTCACAACTTATGAAATATAATTTTTGAAAAATAATAATCTCACAGCTCAAATTTTCTGTTTGAGTATAATTTGCATCTAGTTAGAGTAGTGTATGCAAAACGTATGAAGTAATACTTGGGATAACGCTTGTAAAGTGACATCCATTTATTAAAATGTTTATAAAATATTAAATATAATATCTAGCATACCTCGTGGAAAATTTTCTCGTGATCGAAAAAAATGTGTTGACAGAAAACGAGATTGATTTGAAAAAATATGCAGAAATGGAGAAAAATTTATTAATACTATTATTTTTGTAGTGCTATAATTATTATTAGTTTTAAAAATAGATTCGAATTTTAGAAATTTGATTAAAAAAGACATCCGAGTATAGTTTAATAATTATTTTAGCGACTTACCTTCATCGTATTTGGAAAGAAACATCAATTTTTCATTTGCTGCTTCTTTGAGCACACTGTCACTGAGAGACAAAGCATAAGCCATTATTGCCACAGCAAGAGGTTCGTTTACATCTCCAAGATGGTCTTCCAAATAAGCAAGAGCTCGTTTCTTGCTTAAATGCAAATTCTGGAAAAAAAACCAAATTAAAATAAGACAGAATATTTTAAGACAATTAAACCACTGGATATCTATATATACAATCGAACCAAAACATTACGAACACATACTCAAAAGCTCATTGCTTCATTTTGACCAAAAAAACAGCAGCAGTTCGCTTTGGCATAGATGGTATAAAGTCTTGGTAGATGATAAAAGATAGGTTGTACCAAATATCTAAGCAGCGGTTACGCATAGCAGAGATATTTCGACATGGAAGTGTTTGATCTCTGAGCTGTGTGCCTTTCCATGGAAACCCAAATGCGCTTTATCAGATTAAGATCCAGTGAGTTAGGCAGCCAGGACATTAATTGGAATTTATCGTTATGTATCTGGAAACACTAACACAATTCAAGCCTTGTGACATTGGGAGTTGTCCTACCTGAAGAATACACTCAGTTGAAAAACGAAACATCTTACAAGGATGCAACTGATCCACAATTGTGCTTCCCCAAAGTGTAATACCACCACCACTAGCTTATGTATGACCTGTCAAACGAGAAACAGATACTGTTCCCTTGGAAGATAACTTTCCTTGACGCGATCATCGACGTCACGAATGGGAAATCATAATTCATCCGACCTGGCAAATCTCTTCCACTTACCCATATTCTAGTCTGGATGTTCCCATGCTCACTTTAGACGTAGTTGACAATGAGGCTTGGTCAACAAAGGCACACGAGTGGGATATCTACTGCGCAGTCGCTTATCCAACAGTATCCGCTGAACTGTGTGTTCCGAAACACTTGGACCCGCATTGCATTTTTTTCACCACGAAATCCGCTGATTGTTCGAGACATTATATGATCATATCCCCAGTTAAAAAATTGCTTAAAAATTAAATTATTAAAAAAATAATAATAAAGGGAGTGTGTTACTTACTCGGGAGAAACGAGCTCACCGAAGGGCTTCGAGCGGTGAAACGACCCTCCGAGATGACTATTTATATACTAAACGAAATTCATGTACAAAATGGTCCCGAATGAGGGACCCTCCCCACAAAATTCTTGAGAATAAGGGGAGGAATATAACGCACAGTAAAAGTACTTTACAAAAAGTGGCCTCTCACCGGGTGCCAGAATGTGATTGTGATAACAATAACAATGTAAATACTTAAGACAAAAAAAAAAGCAGACACACACATATACAGATGCTGCCCCATTAATGAGACAGGAAAATTCTTCGAAAAGAATTAAGATACACAGAGATACTACTCCTAATAGGGAATGCAAAGACAGGGAGTGGAGGAATGCAAGATGAAAGAGAGTGAAGGTCTAATTTTTTTTCCATCATATTTTTCGAAAGAAGTCAAAAGACAGTTTGATGGTTTCCAAGTAGCAACAGATGCGGAGACCCTCACAGAGAAAAGAAATAGTCATAGAATGAAATCGGTGTTAAAAGGGGAAGCCGGTTTCGAAAAAAATATCTTTGAGGTGCACAGCATTATAACTTATACATTCAGCGTGGCAAGTTTCACAAGTCTGGGCTACTTAGCTTTGGTGCAACATTGAAAACACACAAGCAAACTTTTTCTTTAATTAATGTAGGTGATATTTCGGTTAAAATTAATTCAAATGAAATTTTGATTCCAAGGTACGAATGAAAATTCCTCTTATCTAAAACACGAACTGAATATTCTTAAAGAGAATGTTTATTTTATGATTTATACTCAAATGTAATTCATGTTACACTAAAAATTTTGTACCTAAAATTTTAATAAAAATTTCTAAGATATTAAAAAGGTTTTAGTTTGAGCATATTATTATGTATTAGTGCAAAGATCTGTGGCTTTATAAGTTCTGTGTGTGTTGACAAGCAACCCAGAAGAAAATACGATAGGTATTATATAACCATTGGGTGACAAACCCTTCTCTAATTTACCGAGTTTGGTAAAATGATTCAACATTCTTCTACAAGGCGTGTCCGGAAACTATGTACCGTTTCGTTCTACTACAACCGCAATGGTGGTGTTGGGACTAATCCCCATCTGGTCTAGTGAAATTAGACCAAATCCATGAGCCCATAAATCTGTACAAAGTCTAAGAACAGAAGGAGGAAGCAACAGCCTACTCACAGGAAAAACCCAGGCATTGCAGAATGTGCTAAGGAGAAAAAGGACTGATGTCATATTTGGTGCAAATTGGGAAGCTTCTTTTGCCACCTTCAAAATTCATGCACCTCAGGTGGCCAGTCGAAAATCGCGGTCTGGTATGATCTGGAACCCTTGAATAAATTGGCGAATCCAGGGTGTCTTTGAAAGAACCAAGGGTGTACAAGGCGGACTACCCAGGGTCTACATATTAATTCTTTAGCCCTGGAGTAGATCTGAGTCGACGTAAGGACCATGTGGTTTTCCGGATCCACAGGATCACAGGTAGCCGCTTTCACAAGGTCAACCACTACTTCGTTTCCGAGCAGGCCTGCATGAGAAGGGACCCACTGTAGACGGATAGGGTGCCGATCTGAAAGCTGTTGAAAAAGATGTAGAATACTCCTGCGGGTGCTGTCGCCGATAGATGGCCAATTCGATAAATGTTGGATGGAGGATCGGTTGTCTGTCAGGATCCAAATTTCACCGCAATAGTAGTTTTGTAGTTCAGAACCTGCGCACACGTGTCTCTTTCACTTATTGTCAGCCCAGTGACTATTACAGCTGGATAGAATTTTTTTACATGTGCTAGTGAGCGTTCGAAATGTTTAAGACAATTTCTGACTCCGCCGACTGTGAAATACGTTCTGTAATCAGGTTTTCGTATGAAAGGAATGTTAAGCCAGTTGAAATTCATAATCAACTTGTAGAGATTTATGATGAAAATGCAATGAGTGATGGAACGGTGAGAATGTGGATTACACAATTCATGATGGTCGAACCAATGTTCATGATGAAGCACAGAGTAGGCAGCTTTGGTTGTTACTGATGGTTTGTTAAAGTGATTGAGAAAATTCGTGAACACAGAAGTCCACTAAAAGAATTTCCATAAATTTCAGAAATTGTTCACTAGTGGCATCTTTCTTTAACCCTCCAAGCGGTCTGCACCTAAAATTCCGCCATTCCAGAGATGCTTTTTCTGCCTTCAAGCAAGATTCCCAAAAGCGGCCGAGCCGCATTCTTAAAAATACGGCTCAACCGCTTTTGAGAACCCCACCTGAAAGCAAAAAAATATGTGCGGTGCATTTTGAAGCATCTCCAGAATGGCAAGACTTTAAGAGCAGGCCACTTAGAGGGTTAAAGAGGGTATAGATAGGTTGGTTTCCCGACATGAAAAATTTCAAACAACGGTAGTAACTATGTAGAAAAATAGTTTCCAACACATGCTCTTTCACGTAAAAATAATTTAAAAAAAAAAACGTTAAAAAAGACGTAAAATTTCCACCAAAGTCAAACGAAGGATCAACTGGGATGAGATAAATAGTGAAATGTGCAATTGGTTATCATAATAAAAAATATTATAAATAAATGAATTATAAGATATGTGTGTGTGATGAGGACAAAGTATAAATTTTGTGTGTGTGTGTTTTGTTTCTTTCTCTAAAAAAAGAGATAAAACTAAAGCTAACACTTCGGATTTTCTATAATATGCGATAGATTTTCTATTCCTGACAGTTTAGAATATCTGTACTACATTGACATGCTAATATTTTCAGTACTATTTATAAAATATAAATATAAAAAAAGGCACCATTTTTATTGAATATTCTATATTAATAAGCCTTGCACAGAAATTCTAAAATGAAATAAACTTTATAATATATTGCATGAACAGAGATTAATTTAATAAAAGGAACTCGATAAAAATTATATAAAAGATGAAAATATTTTACTTCAAATTTTTTTTCAATGTAAACAGGAATGATACTTTACGATTAAATCGATTTAATAAATATGTTCACCTAAAATAAAAAATATTCCGAGTGCACTTTTTATATATATATATTGCAAAAGAATGATTCCAAATTCAAAATAGTTCTTAAATATTAGGCATAAAAATGCAAAACAATCAAAAATTATAAAGAATGTTAAATTTTGTAATCTTCTAAAAGAACTTTTTAGACAGTTTTTTCACATGTTTCATAATTATATTACCAATCAATATTTAAATTACAATGCGGTTTTATATGAATTACTTTTTACGTATATTACACAATATATATTTTCTGTAAGTATTCCGTTCTGGGTTTTGCAATTTTCTACCTTAAGGGCACACAGTACGATTCAATTGACAAAAATCGGTCAAAAAAATCGAATCGTTTTTTTTTTTTTTTTAGCCTAAATGATTTTTTATGTACTTTTCTATAAACTCAAAAAAATCGAAAGCTCTAAGCTTTCAAAACGCAGAATTATGATAGTTTTTACTTTCGTTTTTAGTCACATCCCTCTATGGCATCCACACAAATCAAAACTTTAAACTTACTTATGTCAGAAAGATAAAATAACTAGTTTGTTTTCATTTAAAATGCTAAGGCTTTTTTTCTATTGTGCCTAATGCTTTGAATTTTTTTTTTTTTTTTTTTTTACATTTTGCTAATAGTACATGTAACAAAAGTTGGTATGAATTTTTTCAAAGGAATACTTATTTTTTAAAAAATAATTAAATAATTGAACTCAGAATTTATACATTTTTAAGTAATTTTCAATAAGCATTCATAAAACGTAGTATTGCACGAATACCAACAAGGTTATCACAAAACCCATACCAACTTTTGTTATACATAGTTTGATGTACTTGTAAATCAAATTTCATACGTGTACAAAATTTTTTGTAGAAGTTGCATTTTAAAATCACTTCAAAAATTTAAGTATTTTCCTTAAAAAATTAAATGGTTAGCTTTTTATGAAATTTTGAGCACAAAATCTGTTTTTCATAGTACACACACATAGGGGGGGGGGAGGCAACCAAAAATATTTTGAAAATCCTTAAATTAAAAAGTTTGGCGTAAATCGTACCATGTCTCCTTAAATCCAGTAACTATATTTACAAAAACAATATTTCATAAGAGTTGATAATGATAAAAAGAATCCAATTCTAAAAGGCATGATATGACATTTCATAGGACTAAATTCATAGTTACCTGGCATTTAGTCGAAATCACGAGATATTTGTTTCAATATCCATCGCACAAATCATTATACTATGAAACTCCTATAGATAGATTCTTGAATGCCTCTGGTGTCCTTTATTTTCAAATATTTACTTAAATTTAATCATAACGTAATTGTGACTTTATCCTATTATAGATCTTCGATAGGAAAATAGTCATACACAAATGAGTGTGTTTGATTTTGTTCTAGTATTATTATTTATTCATAAACGGTTCTAATTTAAATAAAAATAAATTATTGTCCTTTTATTCTTTTCTTTCAAACCAAGCCACATATTATTAAATTTACATAAAAAAACGCTGTTGTTCAAGTATTTACTGTTTGATATTTTTAAACATTTATTATTTTGTATTTCCAGACGACAAATTTTTTGTTATACAGTACTGAGCATTAAAACTGTAGTATCTGCTATACCCATTACCCTCGAATTTTTTCCGATTGATAACAATTTTATGCATGCAATACATAAAATTTAATTATTTATTATTAACAATTTATATTATTAAATTATGATAATTATTTATTCAATAATTTAATTTCATTGTTTTTTTTCTGTCGACCATCGAAAAAATGAAAGCATATTTTAAGCGGTGTATTGGGCAATGATATGAAAATGGTGGACTTTAAACCCTGGACCCTCTCCCAAAAGATTTCTGTGTCAGCCACTCTAACTTCCTCTGCTTTAATTGAATAGAATTTCTTTCAAAAAGTAGTATTTAAGAAATTGTCAGAAAAAAATTATTAAAAAATTATAATTTTAAATCTTTTGTCTTTCACGAATAGGGGTAGAAAATATTAAACACTATGCAATAATTTGTTTCTTTTAAAGACACAAACAACTACACAAAAAATTGGATACTAGCAATATCTTTATTGCATAATTTGTATTTTTAATTTCTCAATTTTCTTTTTATTCCTAAAACACTTTTTTAGTATTTTGTTACATAAATGCTGAAACAAAAATAGCATGCTTATATGCATAAGACAAAAACAGTTCGGACCTCTATATAACGAAGTTGCTGAATCCCGAAAAAAGTTCGCTATATGAAAAATTCGTTATATGGAGGTTCATCTTTTATTATACTTCATAAACTACATAAAACAAATTTTAAATTCATAAACACTATATATTAAAAAAAGTAATTATTTACACCTTTTTGTAAATTAATATTTATGTATTTTATACATCTTACCCATCAAATAAAAGAAAGAAAGAAAGAAAAACTGTGCAAGAAAAACAAGAAAAAGAATGTCGAGGAATATACTGCATTTTCAACATTAAAAAAATAATTTCAAATTAAAATTAATGAATTTTAAGGACATTTTCTAATTTAAAGCATACATGTAATTTTAAACGTACTTTATTTTATAACTAGAGATTCTAAACATACATTACCACACATGCGTCCTTAAATTTAATTACTCATAAAATCTGTTAATTTTGTTTGAGTTTTTTTTATTGAAAAAATGCTTTGTTTCATAATACATACGCCTCGCATCTTTGCAATGCACCGAAACTCCCTATATGACACCATAAAGTGTGTTAAAAGAGAGAATAACTTGAAATGTCCAGAAATACTTAAAAAATAGGGAGAAAAAAAACTGAATCCCAAGAAAAAATTGTTCGTTACATAGAAAATGCCCTTTGGTATTGGGAGGTTGTTTTACGAAGAAAATCGTGAAATGTTCTAGTTTCAAGGAAAAAGTTCGCTATATAGAAAAATTCGCAATATAGAGGTTCGATTGTATATAAATATGAATAAGCGTGCTCATTTAATTAAATAAATAAAACCGTAATTCAGATATCATACCTCTATGTCACATTTACATTCTTCTAAACTTATTAATACGAAGGCAGTTAGAGGTGTTCTTCCTTGGACCCCACCCTGCAAAACAAAGAAAGTAGTCATCAAAAGCAGATTTTTAAAATATACATTTATCAATAAGGTTTGTCTTTATTAGGAGAAGCAGTAAATCGCTTTTTTAATAAATTTAATTAGCATTTGCTTTAGTAGTAATAAGTTTATTTTACTATTAATAATATTTACGTGTAATACCTGGTTGTAAATTAAGAAAGTTATACTCAAAGGCAGGGAAATTATTATGTTATATCTGAGACTGAAGTAAGTGTATGCTTTTTATAATTTATTACACACACATTACTTTTACTATAAATTTAAAAAATAAAATGCTAAAATAAAATTATACTAAGGTAAAGGGGCAGTGTCAAAGACATTGGATTACTTAGGAAGTAGGGGGGGGGGGCGCTTGACATTTCTTTATAAATATACAATAAATATGAATGAATTATTTGCAGTAAAATAATTTGTTAAATTACTTTGAGTAACAATTTTTGAGTCCAGTCATAATAAAATATGGGCTGTATTCATAAAATATGTTCTGTAACATAAAAAGCGACTTATCAAGAAAAAACTATTCAAATGCAACGAAATTACATATATTCATATCATACACACACAAACAGTAGAATGTGTATATGGGATTCATATTGTTAACTCAACATTGTTAACTCAAAGTGGAACATCAAACACTGCTTCGAATAAAATGGCCAGAGCGTTCACTCGACTCGAACTCAATAAGGCATGTGTGATACATACTCGGGTGACGTTTCTCTATTATGTGTGCAGTTCTCTTTCAAAACTTTAATGACTTGCGAACAAGTCTTCTTCGAGAAGGGACACAGATTGACACAACCTGCTTGCTGGTATTAATAGTCGTTGTCGAGTCTGCATCTCCAACAGAGGTGCTCACACGGCCTTCTATATATATAATAAATGTCTGCAATTAAACAATTTTTTTAGTACAAGTAAGGAGCTTTATTACTTATACTTCTTGTTTGAAAACTAGTTGTTATCCTGTTATTTTTTGCGAAGCAATTTCTATATCTCTTCAACAACCTGTAATAATTTCATTGCACTTCAAGAAACTGTTTTCATTTTATTCTTATTTTTGCTTAATGTTATTTATTGGTTGTTGTTGCTCATGCCAACTGTCTGACATAGTCAGATCTAGGCCCACGTAATTCATCGTGGCAATGGGCTAGATGTACGCCTGTCGTTGGCTTTAGCCTTGAGCACCATACAGGTAAAAGTACGATTTAGCTCGGTGAAATTCCCGAAAAGACGATAGAGCATTACGATAGATGGCGCCACCATCTATCTCCACCTCCACTATTTAGGTATGGAACTGAACTGGAGGGAAATTTTCTCCAGTTCCCTGCACTCGTGATTCAGCCCACAAGACTTTCGGACCCACTGGTTTAACGAGCACGTACTCCGTATGTACTCGGAGGTTATTTGGAGGTACGGGCATCGAACCCAGGCCTTCCAGTCTGGAGTCCGGTGCTCTAACCACTAAGCTACCCACGGCCTGTTTATTTGTTGAGACAGGTTGTAGCCGAAATTTCAGCTCGTTGCAACGGATGATGTTTAAAATAGAGAACATTTTACTGCTAAGATATAATTTCCACAATTATGAAGTTTCATCGATCCATGTGGACTATACCCATGCTTCGCAGATGAATTCCCTAACTGTAAGAGCACATGTGTCACCATTTGAGTGAGTAAGAGAGTTATATTAAAAAGTTGAACTATAAAGCTGCATGAGGGCTATATAGGACGGACCTCGTAATTATGAACCATATTGAAGCGACGAGGACGACACTTGAGCTGACAACCCCCTATCCTAACTTCCACACCAATAAGGTCATCTTTTGAGTTTTACGATGCAATTAATATACAGGAAGCAGCACGATCAAACCACAGTATAACACGAAATATAAGTCGAAATGTTGTACCAGTCGACGATGCTAGCAAGGATGGGTGAACTATGTCGCGCAGAGCGTCAAGAAGGTAATCGTTAATCCGATGCAAGGACATATTGACCTTCAAATTGGAGCTCGAAGATATTAATGCTTACTTGTAAATTATACGACGTTTAATCGGGCATCATTGCATGCAATGATCATCTGTAAGCAACTCGTTTAACAGGGGCTGAAATGTGGTCTAATTGTGGGTATACCACTCTCTGATGCGCATCGTCAGACGTATATGAATGCTCATGGATAGGACTGGAATTGTTTTCGCCGATGAGTCTGGTTTCGGAATGAGCCACAATGAACAACAAAGATATGTTGAGAGACGTCCAGAACGGCGGAGGGATACTCACTTCACAGTCGTCCACCACATAGCACGACAAATAAAAGTTACGTCAGAAAAATGGTATTTCAACACAGAGCGTTTCGTTGTCATCTCTTATAACACAATACATCTACAGCAGGGGTGGCGAACCTTTATGGATCAACGTGCCATTTTTTTTTTGAAAGAAGGGTTTAGTGAGGTATAGACATGCCATTTTTTCCCCCGAAGAAGTGTTTAATGAGGTATAGACTTGACGCCAAATCATTTTGAGTTGTAATTATTGGAAAAATAATAAAACTACATATTAACAACTTAAGTGCATTAACTAAGCAGTGCACACCCAAAAAGGTTTTTTTTTTATATGAAAAAAAACCTTTTTGGGTGTGCACTGCATAGTTGTAAATGTTTTAGTTATACGTGTAATTAAAATTAAAGTAACATTAGTGTGACTTTTTTGCTGTTGCAGATTGGATTACAATAAGCTTAC
>BMAV01005107.1:404254-416874 GCA_019973955.1 Trichonephila inaurata madagascariensis
GAAGGCCAAATTGTATTTCCACCCCTTTCTAAAGGAAAAATGTAACCGTCCATTCTAGCCACTTGCATGGATGACTTACCCCTTTCCTCATTTTATCTCCAGTATTCAGTCTATCCTAAACATCGTTGTCTGCTTGTATTAGAAAATTTGTTTGTACACGCCTTCTTTTAATCATCTAAATATTAATGTCAGAAAAAGACTCCAGACGAGATCACTATGACGCAAGTATGAAAAGGGAGGCAACTTTATATGCAGAAAAAAATGGAAACAGAGCAGCAACCATTCCAAATTTGACACAAATGAAACAAATGCAAGTCGATGGCGTAAACAAAAAGATATAATTTTTACTTGTGAACGTTCAGAAGTCTGTAATAATCTTCTGTTATTCATTCTTAAAAAATAATGCTGTATAACAAATGCATTGGATGGCCACACCGCATGCAAAAATGGCGACACCTGCACCAATTCCGAATTCAGCTGTGACAATAGGAGTGACGAATTCTTTTACTTAGCATGATACTGACGGTTAGAGTAATAACAGATTCATGTATATTTGAAAGTTTTTATTAATGGTAAAATAAATTTTTATTATTTTCTTATTATTTTTAATTAAATTTTTTTTAACTTCTTAAGTATCGGATATCGATGAAACTTTTACACGATTTTTTATTTTTATCTCAAAAACGTGTAGAGAATTGGGCTTGCGGCTTAGATTCGAGTACATACGGTAATTCACATTATAATTTAGCTCTGTTTGAGCTATTAGCTTTGTATCAAATTTTGTTAAGATTCTCATGTCTTACACAGTTGACGTTTTGAATTTCAGCCATGAGGCAAGTTATGGATAAAACATACACTTTCTTCGTATGATGTCCCTTTCAAAAATGAACTATAATTTGAGACAGCAAGAAAACAAGGTGACACAAATATTTTTCTGAAATCTCGTTATCTAATTGTCCTTGTTCAGATAAAACTCTGGATACTTAAGTATTATACCGTCAACCAATTTTTTCAAACACAAAGACGTTGCCAAATACAGCGAATTGTGGAAAACCCTTTCAAGCGCTTGTTTCAAAACAAAAATTACCATGAAAACATTTGGCTGTTTTTTTTTAATTTGGAGACATTAGTTGATGATATAATATGTAAATATCGAGCTTAATATAAGAAACTCTTAAAAGGCTTCTCGAGAAAAAAATTCTAAGAAAATTGCAAATAGACTCAAAGATATCAATTATATTTCTCAAGATAACAAATCTCATAAAACTCTGTAGAAATAAAAATTTTGAATTTTTTTCTTATATTTGAAAATTTAATTATTACTCTTCCTCTGTAATCATTTTTATAAATATTCATACTAGGTTAATGAAAACTAGCGAGAGATTTACACTAGTTGAGATGTGCAGATTATTTTTATAAGAGATATTAATCTCATACAGATTTTAAAAAAAAATCCTTTACACTTGTTAACAGTTCACTTACCAAGACGAATAAATGAAAAGCCTTTATCTTCAATTTCAGGGGTAATTTTGCCTTTTACCTTCAAGTATTTCATTGTATATAGAGTTGGAGCTAGGAACATCATGTTCTGTTCACCGCAACCTCTTGGTTTCTGAAGTAACTTATCCGGTTCATTGATAGCAGTTTCCACAGTTGCGCCAAATTGATCCCCTAGGTAAAATAAATAAAATGTATTATATCAAATTGCATAGAGAGAGCTTAATATATATTTACAAAGTAACCTACATATGATATAGTTTAAGTAATATAATATATGATTTACCAGGTGTATGCATATCAAATGAGACGATTGCTAACAGATGTCACCACGCATATATGCAAACCATACGAAACCGTGACACGTGATTTTTTTTATAGTTTGACCTTTGATACTCAGGTTTCGTTTACATTTGGACGAGTTTCAGCGTGCATTGTATTTTTTACTGTGTTGAAAATGTCGAATTTTACGCCTTCCAACCACGATTTACGGACAGCAATAATTTTTTGTTACCATCTGAAGAAAAATGCTGCCGAATCGCATCAAATGCTTGTAGAAGCATACGGTGGCAATGCTCTGAGCCGTGCGCAGTGCTACAGGTGGTTTGAAAAGTTTCAAAATGGTGCTTTCGATATGAGAAACGAGGAGCGTGGCAGACCAGCAAAAAAATTTGAAGATGCTGAATTGCAAGCATTTCTTGATGAAGATGATGGACAAACGCGCAAGAACATCTTGCAGAACAATTGAATGTTGGCCACCGCACTGTTTCTCGTCGTCTCAAAGCAATGGGCAAGATAATAAAGGTCGGTAGATGGGTACCACACGAGCTAACAGACCGTCAACAGGAAAACCGAAAATCGTGTGCGCAATGTTGCTTGCCCGCTACAATCGCAAGTCATATCTCCATCGTATTGTGACTGGCGATGAAAAATGGATTTATTTTGAGAATACCAAGCGTAATCAATCATGTTGACCCTGGGCAGCAGTCCAAATCGACCGCAAGGCCGAATCGCTTCGGCCGCAAGACAATGCTGTGTACTTTCTGGGATCAGGTGGGAGCACAATCTATTATGAGCTTCTCAAACCCGGCGAAACCGTTAATCGTATCGCTACAAGCAACAATTACTTAATTTGAACGATGCTATACTCGAAAAACGCAAGCAATACAAGAAACGGCAGCACTAAGTGATTTTCCTTGATGACAACGCACCTAGCCACCGTGCTAAACCGGCCAAGGACATCGTTCAGGCGCTCGGCTGGGAGCCCTTAGCGCATGCGGCTTATTCGCCAGACTTGGCTCCTTCCGATTACCACCTATTTGCATCATTGGGACACGCATTGGCTGACCAGCGCTTCACTTCTTACGAAAACATCAAATCTTGGCTTGATGACTGGCTGGCCTTAAAAGACCAATCATTTTTTTGGCGTGGTATTCACAATTTGCCCGAAAGATGGAGAGAATGCGTAGCTAGCGATGGATATTATTTCAAATAAAGAAATATTAACAGTTTTTGCAAATTTATTGTGTGTTTTTTTTTAAATAATCTTCTCATTTTATTTGCATATATACACCTGGTAAATCGTTCTCCAACTTCTGCTAGGAAATTGACGTGTTAATTGATTAATTATAAAAAAATTCAAATGTAGCATTTAACAACATGTGCAAAAATTGATTTTAAAATATAGCTATATTATTTCGTATTGCTCACACACACACACATATATACCATATATATATATACAGTGGTGGCCAAAACTGTGGACACTTTTTAAAATTGTTATGTTTTTTAAGTTTGCTGCTTATATAAAATGTTACTTTGCGCAAAACTCATAGTCTTTTATATCATTTTAAAGAGACTTTAATACTAAATTCAATACAAAAAGCAAATTTTAAATGTTTCCAACGAAAAATAAAGTTATGCAGCAATACCTATTGATATGCATTAGATATTGATGATAGCTGTGAGTTATCAGGGCTTAGTGGGGTAGCCTTTATTTTTTATTACAGCTTCACGTCGATGTTTCATTGAGCTGAAAAGAGTTTTACGTTGAAAGTTTTCCTCCGTTATTACATGATGCCAGGAAACAATTGTATTCTCAATTAGCTCCTTTTTATTTCATAGATACCTCATTTGGACAAGTTTTCAAACGGTGTCACAAGTTTTCGATTGGATTGAGGGCAGGACTGTTTCCTGGCCAGGATAATAATGATATTCAATCAAAAAGCAATGACATCAAATAAAAGAGTAGATTAGACTCATGTGTAACGAGAAAGTGGTATTTCCTTTGTTAAAATTGCAAGACAGGTGGATGGTTCAACGACTACATCTCAAGACTGAAAGTTTTGTTTAAGATGTCAAAAGACAAATTTAATAAAAAACAAAGCAATAGAAAGCCAAAAAAAGGTGCACCACATATGTTGATGATAGAAAATCTATAATAATACGTCTCCAAGATAAAAAGATGTCAACAACGGTCATCAGAATTTATTTGAATGATGCTCGTGTTTCTGTCAGTTGAAACACAATCAGGAGAAAATTAGCAGACGTTAGACTAAGAGGTAGAATTACACTAAAAAAGTCTTAACTCAGTTTACAAGCTAAAAAAGACTATAGTGGGCAAAGGAATACATTAATTGGGCAAATTATTAGTGATCACAAGTTATATGAAGGGATGAAACTAAGCTATTGTTATTCAGCAGTGATGACCTAAAATATGTAAGACGTAGAATATGAGAAATGCTACATCCTGACTGCATCCAGGCATATGTGAAGTACCCACATAGTTGTATGATTTAGTCATGCATATCAGAAGATGGTATTGGGTGCTTTCATATCATCGATAGGACACTGAATGTCAGAAAAAATTAACACCATTATAGAACCCAAACTTCTACCTTCCAACAGGGATCTATTTTCCAAAAATGCTTCATTTATTTTTTTTAGCAAGATTCAGCTCCTTGCCACACAATAAAGTAATCTAAACACTGGTATCATTCTAAGATCTTTGAATTGTTGTCCTAGCCAGGAAACAGTCATTACCTCAATCCTATCGATAACTTGTGGCACCACAGGGAAGCTTTTAAGGTACATGAGAACATCAGGCTGCAGATCCTCGAGATATAGCGGTAGCTGGTCATTGTACACATATTTTTAATGATGAGGAAAAATGCCTACTAGGCGGGTATAGGAGGGGAATTCTATACCATCCCAAACCATAATATTTTGTTCAGAACTAGTTTGGTGTGATGCGTAAGGCAAACAGTTAATCAATTTCTCTTCACGGAATATCCGGACGCTAATCCTACTATCGTGGTATCGGAAGAAGCTTGATTCTTTTGTGAAGACATTGTCCTGCTGTTTGATTGACCATGTCCCCCTTTCAATGCTTTATTGAAGACGAAAGAGCCTGAGGGTTTTAGACAACATATGTAGTCAGAGCCTTGCGGGCAATGCACTATGCAGTAAATGACGTCAAATAATACATGTTGTTGTTGTTACTAATCCCAGATCGTCTAGCAATGAAAGACAATTTCAATAAATCCAATAAAATCAAGAAATTCTAAAAACAGAAGAGGGCTTAGAAGAACCTTGTCTTTTTTAAAATCCAAGCAAGTCCAGATGTTGGCAGGAGAGACCATCTCGTAATAACACAAGTAGAAATATCTTCTGACCCTGGCGAAAAGTGAGAGCTTTTAGATGGCCACACTCACAAAGTGCGAGAAGGCAGTCTTGTATTTCCTACGCATAAGCGTGAATGAACCTCCTGGATTTCTTCCGAAGTACCAAGGATGACTTGGAGGAGTTCTTCCAAAATGATGGAGTTCAATCTTCTTAAGGGAGAATAATTCACTGAATGTAAAAGACCCAGTAGGGCTCACCTCTTCTTCAGCCTGCAGTCTTGGCTAAGAAATCTGCTTTCTCATTACCATCAATCCCCACGTGGGATGGGACCCACTGAAAATGTACACAATGATTAGAAGAAATCCAATCAAGAAGATTAAGAATATCAAGGCTATAGTTTGGTCCTCTGTAGATATCCAATTGGATAGATGTTGTATGTAAGCACGGCTGTCAGTCAGAATCCAAGTGTCTTGAAACTGAACCTCGGTTTCATATGCATACTGCAAACTATTTCTGATAGCAATAAGCTCCGATCTCAAAACTGAACAAAAATTTGAATTTTTGATCTTGATTAATTGATTTTGCTCTATGGCTCTGGTAAGGATGTGTGTTCCACGACTAGAAATTCCCCCATCACTTCTGCTACAATCAGTATAGATGTATAAAGATGTCTGGGGGATACAGTTTATTGTTTCCAAAGCCAACTGTTTGATGAGATCTGGAATCTCAGAGTGTTTAGCAACTCTAGACAGAAGTTCTTCATGGAAATTAATTTCTTCAAGTTTCAGATCAAAGCCCCCTGGACATAAAGAGCGAGGTTCCACATTAGCAGAAGACAAACCCAGCATCTTTGCAAGAAAAAATGGGCTATGTTTGATATTATACTAGAGAATATTGAGTGAAAAACTTTAAGTTGGAGACCGTAGTACATTAGTCGAACGAGGCCCTCTGTCTAAACCTCGAACGCACTCCTGATTATCCTCCGTGACGAGCGATGCAGTGTCTGTAACAGTAAAAGGATTCATGATAAAGGGAAGAGAGCAGCTTCAACTGGCTCGAAGGCCTGTGTCACCTAAAGGGAGAAGACTGACTTAGTCCCGGGTTCCTGTCTGTTTTAGCTGAGCATAATGGTATGGCCTTCACGTGTAGAATAACCCTTCCAGGAGAAAATTCTCTCGACGTACTTCACCCATACCGCCTAGATATATGTAGACACCAATTATTGTGTAGCAGACAATATTTCTTATTTGTTTCTGATATGGCAGACAGAAACCCATCACCGCCATAATATGCATGCCCTCAAATGTGATTGCGCAATATATTCCATCGTTACACCCTGCATTCATCATATGTGTAACTTTACAGACGACCATGGTTTGCATCTGAACCAAATTGTTATAATTAGTTGAATATCCCAATGGAATATACGATTTACACATGGGGAAATTTCATCCGTACATCATAGAACATCAACAATGTATAAGGTTCATAATTTTTCTGATGTTATTTATTAAAAGTATTTAAGCGAGCACAGTTATGAAAGGTAGAAGTATTATTCATTCTTGAATCAAACCGTAAATGTAAGGAAAGTGTTAAACCTTCGATACGTTTTATTTATTTCATAAAAATTTATTTACTAAACTTTTTATATCAACTTTTAACATTTAAGGAATTTATTTAAGAACGTATTATTATCGATAAAAAAAAGCTTAACATTTCAGTCATTTATGTTTCATATCCAAACCTACACTCATGTCCACAATAAAGGTTGCAAACATGTTTTTCGTCATAAATTTATATTGCTTAAAGAAAAACTTTTAGAATATGTGTTTAACATATTTTGAAGAATGGATAGTACAATATCAACCTTCAGCTTAGTAAAATATCTTGTTTAATCTTGATTTTTGCAGAATTACCGGATTGATACCATTTAAGCATATGAGATTTTTCCTGCAGTTCTGTGAATAATGCATTAAAACAAACAAGTTAGCCTATTAGCAGTAGGGATGGACTTCTCAAAATCGTTTGAATGATTTCTTGAGAAGGAGAGCCATTGGCAGGCTTGAAGCGGGCCAGTCTCAAGCGGAGGTGGCTCGATCGTTACAAGTGGCCCGAAAGGGGTCTCCCGGCTGTGGAATCACTTCCAAACAAGTAGTACCGTCACCTGGAAGATCACCACAGAGCATCAACATCTGCACAGGATCGCTACTTGGCTTTAGGTGCATGACGACATAAGTGGACAATAGCTCCTCAGCATGTTCATGACCTTGCTGTTGGATCTGGAAGAAGACATTCCAGGCAGCCATTTAGCAGAGACTGTCTTTTACGCCCGGCATCCAGTCTTTTGTGTCCCTTTGGCTGCATCCAATAGGAAAGACAGGGTATTTGTGGAGCTGAAAACATTAGTCGTGGACCCCACAAGAATGAGGGCATGTTCTTTTCCGTGATCAGTCGAAATTCCCTAGACAAAGTGATTCTCGTCGAGTCTTCATCTAGAGAGAAAGTGGAGCTCACTTTAATCCTTCCAACATAATAAAAATCGACAGATAGCTTAGTAAAGGAATTCTTGTGTGTGGCACTATAATGTTGGACAGTCATATACCCCTGTACGTACTCGCAGCGCTATATGGATGAGATACTGGAAGCCTATATGAGGTTTTTCTGGGTGATACGGGTCCAGACTACATTTGACCATACAGAGCTCACATTTCTGATGAACTTCCTTAGAAGGGGGGATATTCGCCATATGAATTGGCCTTCGAAGTCCGTGAGTTTAATTCCTATTGAGCATATTTGAGATGGACTAGGAAAAGTGATTTCTCAGGGTAGCTCACCTCCCAGAACCCCTAGGTGCCAAAAGTCATGCTTTTAGAAGAATGGCCTTTGTTGCCACAAATATTTATTGACACTTTCATAAACAGTATATCAGCTTCTTATGAATGTTGCATACTGATGCACTTCAAATTAAACAATCTTATAACGAGTTAAATGCTTTTTCTCTGATTCGTGATTTCACACTTTATGATGCATCCTGCGTTTTTTAATTCAAAATTAAAACCATCCCTATTTGGTTATATTGCTATATTCTTTCTCACACTGTAATACGTCTCTATGTCAAATTTTGTGACAACACAGCGAATAGTTCATACGTTTTCCTAGATTTTGTCTTTGTGACCTTAATTTTGGACGTGAGTATATATCAATACCAAATTTTCGTTTGAAAAAATTTATTGTTGATACATTCTATTGAAGAGTTTATGTTAGGTGTTCTTACTCATAGTAAACTGAAACATTAGCTCTAGTCAACTTACAAATCAGAATTACAATAAATACATGCGCTATTTCGGTATTCCTGGGAACAACTTATGATTATATATTTTGTGGGGAGCACAAATTTAATGAACTGAGAGTAAAGAATAATTGTCAATAAGCAATATTCTAAGGAGTAAAATTATATCACTTCAGATTATAAAACAGTTATCAAACTATAATACTTAGTTTTAGTATAACAATACGATAGGCTCATTAATAGTAGGTTGTACTACACTTTTTAAATAATAAAATCATTGTGACCCATCAAACTGTTCACTTGCTTGACAAAAATTGATTTCTCCTGACTTTCCATGAAAACACTTGATTCAAAACATATTACTAATCCTAAACTCATCTTAGGACCGAAAAATACAAATTTAAAAACACTGTATTATATAATAATAAATGTGAAAAGTGAATTATCATGAATAAAGCTTATTTTTAAAACATAGAATTCACTTACTTATTGCTTTTAATATGTTGATAATCATCCCATGTATGAGACACTACAAATAATACTTAAAAATTTGATTTACCTACTGCTGTAATCACGCAGCTTTCAGTTCCAGGAACAGCATCCTGGGAAACAGCTAGAGTAATAGCAGTAAACTGCAGTTTCTGTGACTCATCAATTGTATCTAAATAATATAGAACAAAGGATCAATACACTTGATTAAATAACAATATATATCCTATAAATGCATTTTGTTATAATACTATTATAATATTTCAGAGCAAATGAATCATATACAGGAAGTATGTAAGGTTCGCATTATATTGTTTGTTGAAATGTTGGCACGTTAGCTTAAGGCCCTATCATACACGCATATCGTCGGCCTAATTATCAAACTGCGTAATTCCACCGGTGTTACTGATTTGATATAGGAGTGCCACGCACAAAGCGCTTTTTGGCGCGATTCCTTAATCCTTTTGTTTTGGCTACGCCAAGCCTTAGTGCGCGCTCCGCTTTTAATAATTTATTCCTCGGTCAGTGTAATCACTACTTTTTTTTTTAATTCCATTTTAAAACTAAATTTCGAAGGGAGAGGTGGTGGCAAGATTTTAACATAAAATAAATACAACAGAAAGTAATATTAATGCATTACACTTCCAGATATAAATTATTTACACTATTTTAAGCGTTCATTACACAAAATTTGTAATGTGTTAAATGTGTTACTTTTGCTGAGCAGAGATCCCGCGGGGAAAAAAAAAACTAACACTAATATACTTTATACCCATGGCAACCACATTATCACACGATAAAAATATCAAAGTAAACCATATTGTAATATTATCGCCTATCTTGGCGAACATAAACAACAACTTGGTGCCTAGCCCTACTGTAACAAATTAGCATCCCAGATGGAGTTACGCAGTCTGATCATTAGACCGACGATATTTGGAACAACCGTTTAGGACAATTTTTCACCCAGATGAGGGTGAAGGGCTGCCGTAAACAAAATTGCATGCTCTGACGTCAGCTGCACTCTATTTCTTCATTGAAAAATTACTCACCAATTTTTCAGCTTTGGAAAACCAACATTCAATAATATTTCTTTTACTTCACTCGCACTTTTGTTGATGGACGTAAACAGAAATAGAGCACCATTCTGTTTAAAATATTATACGCCGTTAAAATATTATACACCATTAAAATATTATACGCCATATCTGATGTGTTTGACGAAACTGAGCTGCCATCTTTACCGCCATTTTGTTTATGACGTAGGGTGCCAAAGAACCCCATTGGCTGGAATTTCAAGCAACTGTTATTTGGAACAACTTTTTCAGCTCGGAAAAAGTTGTTTGGAGCCATTGCTATGGCAACTAGGTAGAAATTGTTCAAAATAGGTTTGAAAGTTGCTCCAAATGAGTAAGTGTGATAAGGCCTTTACAGGTAGCGTTCCAGTGTCGTAAGCTCAAGGTCGTGAGTGCAATCCCGACTGGATTCGATAAGGTTTTCTGGATTCAAAAAATAGCAGGCACGCATATTGTATGATCATGTGGTGAATAAAAAATACCTTGAGCATAAAATTGACTCTGGTACTTTGGGCAAAATTAAATCACGGCAATCCAACGAGATCTTGTATTCAATAAATTCAAACATCAAAAATTTGGTTAACTGGAGCTGCCTCCAGATGGTGGCACCAATGAAATGGCTCTTACACTTGAGGACTTACTATGTCTGCGAAGTGTAATCTACCGAAATGCAGTCCATTGAATAAGAAAGAATTCAAACTGATTAAAGTAAATCTTTTGGCATTTCCTCGCATGTAAAAGAACATTCTACTTCCTGACTAGCGTGTGAATATGCTCTTACAAAAATAGCTGTACGTATTAAATCAATTATTATCTTCAGAGTATTTAAATAAGTAAATCAGTCAAACTATTTTTCTGAAAACGTAAAACATAGTATATAAAATCTCATAATAAGCAATTGTTTAAGATAGGAGGTATTCGAAAATAAATTCAAAATATATGCAATCATACATTTGGGGAAAAAGATATGAGAGTAAACAGTAATGGTATTATATATTGTAATTTATATAGTCAATAAAAGAGAAAAATTGTGGTATATTTTATGCAATGATTATGAATGTGTGAGGTTACTGTTATTGATGTCCATTGCTCAGTTTTTCATTATTTTAAAAGTCAAAAGTATATGTTTAAAATGTTGAGTGAAGAAGTGTGATAAACAGAAATTCATGCATTTATTTATTTTTCAAAAGTATTGCACATTTTCAGCAGTGAAACTATTACGAGGTAATAGTAGGCAATAGTAATTTGAAGACAGATTTTAGAACTTCATATAAATTCCTGACAAAAAATAAAAATTAAGATGTATCTTGAGCTAGAAAAAACACTTAAAGTTAGAACTAATATATGTGTAAATAACACAAATTAATTACCAGAAAAGTGCGGTCTTGAGACGTCTTTTCTTACTCTTCTCTGTTGATTTGTGGGATCTAATTTAACTGGGTAATCGAATTCAACTGTTTGACCTTCAGCCTGTAAATATAATCAAACATTTGTTAATCTGATTAGCCTGTTTTTAAAATTCATCTTTCTTTTCAATGACAAAAGAAGAAAAGCTTTATATGTTCTCAGTAGCGCACACAGGGATTTTTCAAGGGGGGCGGGTCCGGGGTTGTGTGAAAGTTCACCATTCTTGTATCACGCTATTTTTGATTTTGCCGATTTTCAGGAATAAAACACAGTAAAAAACTAATTATTGAATAAATAATTAGCATTAATTAATAAAATTAATCATTAATAAAAATATTTAATTAAATTTTACGCGTATTATATACTTAGAGTTATAACCAATCGGAAAAAAATCAAGGGCTTTGGGGGGGTCCGGAACCCCCGGACCCCCCCCCCCCCTTGTGTGCGCCACTGGATTTTCTACTTCAGAATATTTTCTTTAACAAATTGCTACATGTGTTGTTTTATAATCTCAAATATTTTCCATCCAGTTATTAATTTTTTTAACTGTATTACATCTTACTGGGTTAATAATACTTCTATTAAGATTTATTACAATTATTTCTTGAAATTTTCCTTAGAAGAAGCCTTTAATGCATTCTTATAAGTATTATTTTAGAATATAAGAAGCATGGAAATTAACATTTGTACAAAGATAGAAAAGCAATTCTGAGCAAAAATGTCAGATACACTTCAAAAATAATTTCTTACTATGACATTTAATGGCTTTACGATTACGTCACTTCCTTCAGAAGTAAGAGCTACGACTTTCAAGTTAAAAGTTCCAATGTCCAATGGTATTACGGGAAATGTGACGGTTGTTGCAGATCGTTTATCTACGAACACCCTTTTTCTTTCACTCTTCTCCCCTTCAGTAACTCCAGTACACAAGCCCTTCACTCCATACATGTACATCACAGCCTAAAATGGAAAAGAGTTGTAAATGATATTTGCTGTACTAGTGCATGTTAATTACATTAAAAAAAATTATGGCTATTAACAAAACTTGTATCTTCTGAAGTATAAATATATGTTCTTTTACAAAGTAGAAATGCATGTTCATTTTATTTTTCGATATTAAGCATTATTTTTATTTGGCAAAGTTGCTTGATATTGCAAACTGTCTTTTGAAATAAGTCCTCACTCTGTTTTTCATAGAATTTCATCTACCAATCTTACCATGACATTCCTTCCTTCCT
>BMAV01005107.1:417274-452400 GCA_019973955.1 Trichonephila inaurata madagascariensis
GTTAATAATACTTCTATTAAGATTTATTACAATTATTTCTTGAAATTTTCCTTAGAAGAAGCCTTTAATGCATTCTTATAAGTATTATTTTAGAATATAAGAAGCATGGAAATTAACATTTGTACAAAGATAGAAAAGCTATTCTGAGCAAAAATGTCAGATACACTTCAAAAATAATTTCTTACTATGACATTTAATGGCTTTACGATTACGTCACTTCCTTCAGAAGTAAGAGCTACGACTTTCAAGTTAAAAGTTCCAATGTCCAATGGTATTACGGGAAATGTGACGGTTGTTGCAGATCGTTTATCTACGAACACCCTTTTTCTTTCGCTCTTCTCCCCTTCAGTAACTCCAGTACACAAGCCCTTCACTCCATACATGTACATCACAGCCTAAAATGGAAAAGAGTTGTAAATGATATTTGCTGTACTAGTGCATGTTAATTACATAAAAAAAAATTATGGCTATTAACAAAACTTGTATCTTCTGAAGTATAAATATATGTTCTTTTACAAAGTAGAAATGCATGTTCATTTTATTTTTCGATATTAAGCATTATTTTTATTTGGCAAAGTTGCTTGATATTGCAAACTGTCTTTTGAAATAAGTCCTCACTCTGTTTTTCATAGAATTTCATCTACCAATCTTACCATGACATTCCTTCCTTCCTAAGTGGCACGACAGCCCAGAGTGTGCCTTGGCTTTCTCAAGAAGCTTTTTCCAGGCCAGCCTTCTTCCTGCTAGTGTTCTTCAATTCTTAGTTCTCAAAAATAGATCTTTTTCTAGGCCATCTATCCATCTAAGACAGCGTTTCTCAAACTGTGGGGCACGCCCACCTAGGGGGCGTGATAACTCTACGAGGGGGGCACGAGCATTTTTAAAAGTCAAAACCAAAAATTATTGTTAAAAAAAAATTATTAATTTACTGAAAGAAAACAAACTAAAACTTCCTTACTAAAAAAAATAAAATATACATTTACACTGATTTAATACACTTATATATGTATAAGTACTGCATGATGTATTTTATAATTAATTTACAAAACTAAGTTAAAAACAACTTTAATAATTACCAGTGAACTCATGGGCTTGTCATACATAAAATTATACACAAAAATTAATACTTTTCTTAATAATTTGTACTGTTTATTATTAATCCCTTAACTGCTGGTTAAAAGTTACTCAATTCTCTTCCCAATGCACCGTTTTCCACGTACGCGTGCGTATGTGATGTATTGAAGGGGGGGGGAGAAAAGGAATAAATAATCCTCTGAAATAAGTAAATCCTTCATAAACACTGTCAAGTGTGTTGCATTCCAAAGCCTTTGGATTAATTTCATGACTGGCAGTGCACAGAAAACATCGTACTTTTAAAAGACGTATAATTACGTCTGGGGCAATTAACGTTTTGGCTGAGTGAGACGTTTATATAGGTCTATGGCCCTTAATAGTTTAAAGTCGTATTGTAGCTTTAGAGTCAAAGTATTGTATAACTGAATTCAATACGTTGTTATTTTATGGAGGGGGGGCGATGAAAATTATGATTGAATATTGGGTCTCAAATACTCAAAGTTTGAGAAGCCCTGATCTAAGATTTGGCATGCCCTTTCTTCGTGTGCCAATTGGTTGAGCATTGAAAACTTTTTTAGTGGTGCGGTCTTCATTCATTCTGATAATGTGACCTGCCCATTTAATTTGTTGTATTTTGATGAAGTTAACAATGTCAAATTTTTATATGATTGATAGAGCTCTAAATTTGATCTTCTTCCTCCGAAAATGAATCTTAAAATCTTCCTTTCGTATATACTTATCATGTTCTCATCTGTTCAAGACACGGACTAAGTTTCACATGCTCAAGTTAATACTAATCTTAAAGGACTTTTATATAGTAGAACCTTTGTTTTTCTTTTGACTAAATTTGATTTCATATATTTTAGTATTCCATTAAGGCATCTATTGGTCATAGTAATTCTCATTTGGATTTCAATAGTACAATCGTTTCTATTGTTAATTTCTGAACCTAAATAAATGAAACTGTCAACTTCAAAACTATATTCTTCAATTTTAAAATGTGAATAGTTAAAACATGATTTAGTGCAAAGGCATGCACTTGTCTTATTCTCATTGATTTTCAGTCCCATCCTAAGGGTCTCTTTATTTGAAGATAAGAAGGCCTGAACCAGGGCACTGACAATAAAAAAATACATTAAAAATGTATTGAATAACAAAAGTTCTACACAGACAAAAGAAACCTGTAAAAACTACATACAGAATACCCATGAAATCTATGTAATGTCATCAGGCACTGTCGATTGAATAAAGGTTGCATCATAATAGATATTATATAAATTTCCCCGTTAAAATATTCCCAGTAAAGTTGTTCCGATGGATCCGAAGGAAAATTCTGAGCTTAAGTTTTTTCGGTGAGTTTTTTGCGTATAATAATAATGTTTTATCATAATTAGAATTACATTGAAATTTTCTGAGCTCATAATCTAACATTTAAAAGGAAATTTCTTTACAAGAATGATGTATGAAAATTACATCCAAACTGGAGATATTCATCCTCGCTATTAAAACCAGGTTTCATAGTTTTGAGACCCACCGACACAGTATTAAAATTCACAAATATTTTTAATTTAAATATTCAAATGTTCTTCCTCGACTATTATTAGGGTTTGCAGTTTCGTGTTATATTTTCAATCCCAGGATTCCGGGATTACATTATTCAAATCCCGGGATTAGGATTGGACTATTTATTGAAAATATTTACACATTAGCATAGTTAAAATTGCGTAACAAAATTCAAAATATAAGTAGAAATTGGTTTAATATTAATTTTATTGAAAATTTTTTTAAAAAAGCTTAATTCATCATAAAAAAAACAAATACAAATAGTGGATAATGAAATTAAAATCTTATTTTTTTTTTCATTTCTTGTGTTTCTGCAAATAATCTTTTAAAAAACACATATCCTTCAGCATTTGATCGTTCAAATGGCTTCTTATTTTTGCTAAAAATTGTCTTGCGGAACAAAATGTTTTTTCAGATTCTATACTAGTAGGTATTATCGTCATTAAATAGGAGTATGTTCTTTTCAGGTAGTCACCACGTCTCCCTCCATTTTCAAAAAAGAGACATTTCTTTTTGAATTGATGACAATATCTCAAATCTAATAGACTGCATTGATGCATATTACCACTTTGATAACTTTAACCAGTTCCTTTGCTACAATTAATGGATTTTGGGTATAAATTGATCCAGTTATTGAATCAGAATGTGAATGAATTTAAAGTGTTATCTTATTTGAAATAGAAGATCCAGTTGCATAAGCTGTTAGTAATGCAATGGAATTTGAAGTGTCTCAAGTCTTTCAAGCAGATCCGCTATTAATTAACTGCATTTATTTGAAGCAGGAACGGTAACACAAAATCTTTTCATGAGATGTTGTTTGTATTATAGTGTAAGTATTACAGTGAGCCACTTAGATTTGTGCGACGTTTACCCATACGAGAAATGGAAGCTGCATTTATTTATTTTACTTATAGTACTTATAATTGCACAAAAAATATCTACGTATATATTTCACTAGCAAAATATAAATTTTCTAAGAATTAAATTCTTAGAAAATTTAGATGAGATAAAAAAAATTCAATATATAATTTAGACAAAAATTAAATCCCGGGATTAGTTATTTTAATTCCGGGATTTCGAGATTGTAAAAAACACCAGAATCCCGGGATTTTGAGATCCTGGGGCTGCAAACCCTAATTATGAATGGAAAAATAAAAGCTCTTGGCTGTTAGGATGAATAGGGAAAAGCAGTTGGAGGATCGTTTATTACATCAAAGTTGCGAAGTTTATTACATCGCAAGAATGAGACTAAGACTAAAGTGTACATTCATAAATGGATATAAACAAGTGATTGAGGGGCACTTGAAATTAAAGTATCAACAGACATTAGCATTCGTGAAATTTTTGAGAGTGACATTAACAAAGTGGCCTATATAATTGCTATTCCTAATCTAGATATTTCAAAAATGCTTCTAATTACATAATTGACACAGTTTATTCTGTATCTTTAGAGAAAAGTTCTCTTTTTGTGTTTAAATTGTTGAGAGATAGTACAAAAATAGAGCAGCAGTGTTTGCATTTTTTTTTCCTTTGAGAAAATAACACATACTACTCACACTTATTCTTGTGCCTCCGTAGTTAAATAAAGTTGCTTGGATTTCTACTTGTTCGTTTCTGACAACAGAATATGGAAGATTCAGGTGTAGGAATATTTTCTTTTTAGATACTATCGATTTAGGCTCAGAGACACATATCCCGTGACTGGAAGAAACTGATACAGCTTGGAACATCCAAGTAGTTATACTGTGCGGTAAGCTCACTTGAAACTCTTTTTTGCCATCAACGCTGAAAAAGGAGAGGAGATAAATGTATAGATATTTTTAAATCAAATATATATGTAAAACAACATGAATATTTGCAAAAAAGGCCAATGAGAGAATTTATAGAACTATGAAAAATTGAATATTATACTGAAAATGATGCAATAATTTAACCCAGGAGAAGTCGTGCATGTGATACTAGCGTTAGTGGCCACCCGAAATGACGCAGTCACCCCAAACCTTTTTTTAATAATTATTTTTATTGCACACGATAAAAAATAGTAATAGCAGTGAACAATTTAACTGAGAGAATATATACTTGCCTACTTTTAAAGAATTTTCAAATTTTCTTTGATAATTTTAAAAAAAGTCCAATCAATCTGAACTAAAATATTTCATAAATGCATGTGACTTGAATTAAGAGCACAACTCACAGGCACTTTTCACTAACGAAACATGAAGCAGGTAAGACTTAAGCTGGTAAAACTGTCATATTTTATTCTATTGTAGTTTAATTGGTTTTTAGGTGATCAACAAATAGCGTATTGAACTTTTTTTTTTGCTTATGTCTTTTTGACAGGCACTGAATGTCTTGTGGTGTGTGTGTGTGTACACTTGTGATTTCATATATTTTTTGATGAAGTTCTTTAGGTAGCATTTGCAAAAACTTCTTTTTCTATTGAAACGTTTTTGTTCATCGATTTTCTCAAATTTTCTTTCGTAATTAAGAATACTATCCGTTATTTAATCGGATTCTTCTTCCCTTGCTTCGTAAATTTTTTTTCCCGAAGTTTCAGATTCATCCGAAAGATAGCAGGTGCTCCATTTCTTTTTTTATATTTTGTTAATTTACACTTAGAAATCATTATGAGTCATCTAACACAACTATCAAAACTGCTAAGTAGTCGTTCGTAGGAGAAAAATGTAGATGGTTCATAGAAAATATTTTCGAACAAATGTGGTCGCGTGTAGAACTAGAATTGTGAGAAGTGCTCATGAATTTTCGAAAAATTATCGTTTTTTCTTTTTTATATTTTCTAAGAGTTGAAAAATTTCTGTTTAAAATTATATATGATATGAGGAAATACAATAATTAGAAGTATATATACAATATTAGAAGTAATTATTCAAAGCTACTCCTTGACGCGCATTGAATGAGCCTTGCTAGATGAACCTGTATTCCCCCTTTCATAAGTTTCTGATGAGTGTAAATACATATGATGTTCAAGTGGAAAAATTAGAGTACATTGAGCATATCCATAAGTGTATGGATACACGTCTTTTGGATCTTAAAATCAAAAACAAAGAAAAAAATTTAAGTGATTGAAAATGCCTAAGTGGTCGTAACCGACTCAATGATATTTTATCTACACAGCATGAAAACTGCTCTTTGGGTTGTTTATCTTCATCTTCTGTCTTCAAACGAGAGCCCTCAACATGGAATGTTCCCTGAGGATATGTCGCATGGTATGACGAAATTAGCAACTTCATCAAATCGCTTATATGATCAACTGACGGGAGATGTTAAAATAACGTCTCTTCAAGGGCATTTCCCTGATGAATGCAAATGATTTTATCAAATCTCTTATCTGTTTCAGTGAAATGATGGAATGAACTAGTCAGGATTTGAATTGACAAAATACTGTCTGGGGGGAATACACATGGGGGTCGAGTCCTTGTACTTCCTAACCCCATCAGGTAATACTATCTATCCCCTAAATACCAATTCCATATCTTCGAAAAATGACAACATAGGATTAACATAGGGATTGATATTTTAGTGTGTAAGCAACCGAGAGGAAAGATGTTACACATAAAAAGATACCAGTCTAATTTTCTAATTATTTGTTAATTAGTTTCGAATAAATAATTTGTATTTCATTGACTATTGTTGTATAACTTCTATGTTTAATAATGCACCATATTTGTTAAATAAACACTTTTAAACTCTTGACAATATTACACTGAAGTACCACTGAATTAGGGATAGCAAGGGCTATGCAAATTATGTAACGCTGCACATCATTTATGCGCAAGTGATGATGCTGTGGTAACTGCATATACAGCGCGTACTGTGGTTGTTCTGACACAGTTGTTGGAATTTCCAGTATAGGTAAAATGTCTGATTTAGACGCCTTCGATCACGGACAAATCGTATGTGCGCGACGCATGGGCCATTCAATTTCCAAAATTGTCAGACAGTTCGGATTTTCAATGTCGCCAGTGTCAAGAGAATACCAAGAATACATGGATGGTGGACAAAAAACTAGCAATAGAGCAAACTGCAAAGGACAATTAGCCTTGACAGTGCGTGGTGAGGGACAGCTCAGGCGTATTGTGCGTAGCCAGAGAAACCAAGTATTTGCTCAAATTCCCACTCAGTTGAATGACGGTGCCAGTTGTACAGTCAGTAAACGGACTGTGCAACGCTCGCTTCACCGTATGGGTTTTGGTAGCCATCAACCTACGAGAGTACCATTGCTCAATGCTCACGATCGGGCTGCACATCTTGCCTGGGCAAGTGAGCACAAAGACTGGAGTGTAGAGGACTGGAAAATAGTAGCATGGAGTGATGAGTCTCGATTTCGACTACTTAACACCAACGGAAGGCTGAGATTATGGCATCAGGCTCATGACGCCATGGATCCTACATGCTATGTTGGAACTGTACAAGTGCTTGGTGGTTCAATCATGGTCTGGAGTGTTTTTTCATGGCACTGTTCGAAATCTTTGGTGCATTGTACCAACCTCCCTCAATGAAATTCGGTACGTAAAATTGCTGGGTGATCACCTTCATCCGTTTATGCTGTTCTGTTATCCGCACGGTAACGAAGTTTTCCATTAAGACAACTGTATCTCTCACGAGTCCTGGTTGGCTACTGGCTGGTTGGATGAGCATTCTTCTTACTTTTCTGTCATAAATTGTCCACCTAGAAGCCCAGAATTAAATCCTATTTATCCTCTTTGGAATGTTTTGGAACAAGGTGTGAAAGGCCATCACACAGCACTAACGAGCTTCACTGAATTATGGATAGCTTTAGCCAATATTTGGCAAGTCATTCCCATAAAACGTTTCCAGAAACTTGTTGAATGCATCAAGGCCAGAGGAGGCCCAATTCGTTACTAGGTAGGTATCCCTAATTCAGTGGCACTTTCATGCATTTCATCATTTCACTGAAACAGATCAGGGATTTATTCAAATCTATTTCTTTTATCAGGGAAATGACCTTGAAGAGACGTTATTTTATCATCTCCCTTAGGAATTTGATGAAATTCCTAATTTCATCATTGTCCTGTGACATAAATTCATGGTACAAGTTTCAAAAGGCAGAGGCTAAATGGAACAAAAGGCACCATCATCCTAAACACATACACGCATGCTATATCTCATAATGAAGTAAATGAAGCTAATTCTTGGAGATCTAGGTGATCCTATGTTATTAAGAAAATGTTTACATGGAAAGACTCAGAACACAAATAAGTCACTTAATAACACTATATGTTCAGAGATTCCAAAATCTACATTTGTGGAGTTAAAAACTCTAAAAAATCAAGAGTAAATACGGCTACTGCACAGTTCAATATGAGTCATGTAGCAAAACTAATACCTAAAGCATTGCGATATTGAACCAAGTTAAACTGTGTGTGATGCTTTAAAAAATTAGATATACGTATGTTTCGTGTAGCCTAACGAAATCATCTTAAGATTCCAAAAAAAAAAAAGGCTAAATAGTTAAAAATGATGAAAAAAAAAAGAAAATTAGAATATTTTGTAGGAGCACAAATGGTAAAGAAAGTGCTTCATATTCTTCTGGAAAGAGCCAAAAAAGTAAATGCTCAAAAATTACAAAAGTTCACTTTAAAGCCTGTTTTATCAAAACGTAATATTTTTCCCTTTGTGTACGTACCTTTTTCTCAAAAACTACTTTTTATATAATCCTCAAAGTTTTAGTGAGCATACTTTTAACATGTTTACACAATTTAAGGTATCCGACTACTTGCGACAACTTTTTTTTGAAAAAATGGAGATATGGGGATTGTTTCATAATTTTTAGATTTATTTAGTATGTTTTAAGGAAAAAAAATCCTAAAATTGAAAACAGAAAAAAAAATTATTATTATTAAAATGGGAAAAAACTGGTGAAAATGTACAAAAAATTACATAAACGGGGCCTGCTCTGTACAAATATTTTATGAACAAATTCTCAATTATTCAATTTTGTTGTGTTACTTTGTTATTCATGTTTGAATGACCTTTAGGATAAGAGATATTTTAATTTTTACAAAAACTAGAGTACTTTATCTTAGTGATTATATTAAATTGCTTAAAAAAGCAGAGATTATATTCACATAAAGGACTGTAAATTTTGTAATAAAACAGTGGTTGATAAATCTGAAGATAAAAACACTTCCACTGTTATACAGAGCATACACAAACAAATTTATTTAATTATTTTCAAAACTTTTTGAGCAATCGCCGTCCCCCTTTGAGCTTTTCGAAAAAAACACATTCCAGTGAAATGCGTTTTAAAGTTTTACATCTTGTGTAAAGTTATGGCATCTGCTTTTACTCGAATGTCTGTAGTTTTGTTCTAGTAAATGGAAAATAAAAGACTTGGTATTTTTATTAAGATAATAAGATGGCCTATGAAATAAAATCATAAGAAAAATTTGTTGATTTTTCAAAAAAATCATGATTTTAGGGTAGTCGGATACATTAACGGAGGGAATTAGATATATCTAGCAAACCCTTTTAGAAATAAGACGTTTTCAAACTAAATTTTCAAGGGGGGAAAATGGACAATTTTTTTAAAAAATTCATAATTGCTTTAATTTTTAACAAAAAAAATGAGTAGTTTCCGAGAAAAAGGTACATAAACTTCCGATGCCTATGAACATGCCGGACCGCCTCAAGACTGTAAGAAACGATTACCGTACTCCTAAAAAAAGGAGAAGATATGTAACAAAAACATTCTAGTTCCCATGAAGACTCATATTGGAGGATACTAACAAGGTCATCGGTAATAAACGAACTTTTTTCCCAGAATGAAAGATTTCGTGAGCATGGGGTGACTCTGTGTCCCACGCGACTGCTCCCGGGTTGCATATACTGCATTTTTACATGCATACATATATGACACTTCTTATTCCTTTGATCTTCCTAATTCTTGGCATACACATTTCAAATGCTGAATTAGGTTGGCACGATTCAGAGATAGTTGGAGAAGTTTACTCATTAGACCCCAAACGTGCCGACCAGGAAAGTGTTGTAGAAGCACTTAGACAATTTCTAGAAAGGTGTGTGGACTGGTATTACACGAGCATAATTCCCGAGGAACTCCTGTATATATACTTGTTAATATGAATGTCCTGAAGTGTATCAAAGAAAAACATAGCACTAAGAGGCATAGAATCGTGTTGACATACCGTCGTTAAGCATGGGTATCACAAATGGCAAATAAAGTGTTTTGGCTATCAAATGAAATGATACCCTGCACCATAACTCATGATTAAAGGACTATGAGGTGAATGATGGTCAGATGAGTAACCCACCACTGTTCTGGATGAGTCCAGATACATCTTTGATAGCCATTGGGGCTCAATTCCGTCGTTGAAAACAATGCTACTACAATCGGTAAGATTCCAAGTCGAATATGCCCGTCATCATTGAGAACACGCCTGATGGTATTTAGTGCTGAGTAGGCAATCGGCGCATTGACTTCGGCCACCATTCGCTGAGTAGCCCCTTGATGGTCATTGCAATCACTGGTGTCTCAGTTACACTTTGGGCATTTATTAAAACGCATTAAGGGTTGTAAATACAGAAGGGGTGATCAACCTGTTGTCGATCTCGCTAGAAATACTTTCTTTAAGCTCTATGCGACCATTCCTGCCAACATGATTGAATACTAACATCCCTCTGACCCTAATCTTGAATGATCCTGCGATTTGAACTCTTTTCTTCCCTTGTCCAATTGATTGGACATTGTCAAATGGCGATGTCTGTCCATAATGGTTGCGAATTCATCTATGAGAATTAGAACACTCCATGAAAGTTAGCGCAAATACATTTAGAAGTTATGCCTTATTTATAACCATTCGAATAAAAGTATTGGAATTTTGAATCGAATATCTATGCTAGAGTAGTATTTCTGTTCCATAATTTATTCTAAAGGCCAGAAAACTGTATTTTCTTCACCCTTTCGATCATAATAGACTAATTGTAGTGAAGATGTTAGAGTGTAACTTCGGGACATAATTTCACTCAGCCTAATTCATAAATTTTTGTTTGGATCAGAATTCGTTGTACTTTCGTATTGTGTATTGTATATTTTATCTATATTTATGATTTTTTTAATGTAAGACTTTCATTAAAGTGTATTAATTTTAATAACCTTTTAATAATTTTCGAGGTAAACAAATAATTTTTCACATTTTATATAATAAAATAATGCAATTTTCTTTTGAACGGGTTATACTAAAACTCACTTTTCATATCTGACTAATCCTAAAAATCTCATTATTTTTATTAATTTTTAATCAATTATTCAATACTTCGCATTACCCCAAGAGGGAATTTTGCCGCTGATTTACATCAATAACCATTCTTTTAAGAGTCCATAGGGTAATGATTTAAACAGATTACTTTTTTGATTATTCTGATTTGACAACTCGCGATAAAGAAATAAATGAATATATTTCTTTCAATTTGAAACTAAGAAATTTATTCACAGAATTACACAAGATTCTGTAAGCTCTATATTCTGTTATCAATCAGAGCTTTGATTTTGCATAAATGGATTCATTTTAGGTGCCATTTTAACACTTTGTTGTGTCAAAATGAAGTGAGAAATTCTTTAAAAATTTGTTTCTATAGTCTGTTGGGAAAACAACTGTTCAACTCGCTGCCAACTAATGGCTTCACGAGCCAAGTGAGTTAATAAAAAAAAATATATATATAATAAAATTATAAAACATTATATTTTGAAAGTAATTAATAAACAAACAGAAATGAAATAAAATTATAGAACATCATAATTTGAAAAATAATTAATTTTTAAGATGAATTTCGTAATTTTATATTTAGGCATTAGTAATTTACTGTATTTTGTATTTTATGTAAGCTAACTGTATTTATATTTGTACTTGTAAATCTGAAAGCATATTCTTTGTAACTTTCTTCAGTTTGCCGTATTGGCAACAGTTCGTATTTTGGCATTAAACAAAGTTACATCGTTTTTGATGTTAACGCAGCTAAGCCTAACAAAAATTAAAGTGTTCTTCGAATTTTTTTAAAGTAATTTTCTATAACGATATAGGACCAAACGTTCACAACAAGTCTTCGTTAATTTCCTCCGAACTTAGTTTTGAATACAATTTAAACTTCTCACCCTAATTCAAAGTCCTCAAAGAAAATTGTCTCTCGGAAATCTGTTCGAACAGTTGCATGTTGCTCAAACATTTCTTCTTCCTCTTCGGAAATAAACTTTACGTCATCTACCTGCACTCCACCCATTCTAGCTAAATTCATTCCTGTTCCTGAAAATAAAATATTTCTCACAAATTAACATTGTATCTAAATTCCTGATAGTCACATAATAAATGCGATACCTATTCTCCATTGAATTCAAAGATTAGCCATTTACATTAGATTTGTTCTCATAGTTTCTAGATAAAAATAGAATTTCTCGAACTTGATAATTTGGCAATAACATTCAGATCTTAAAATTTTTCAAAAAATTTAAAAAAAAAAAAAATCTCTCACAATACATATGTATTTATGTAAATCAAGTACATTTTGCTTACCTATGCGCATTATTTTTAATGACAAAAATGCTCTTTTTTAAAGAAAGATTTTGTAAAAAGCAAAAGTTGGCAATAGCAAAGTGCATGAACTAATTGGTTTGAAAGATGTGATTGCATAAATCATGTGACCATGACGTCAGATGACTTTATGAACGGATTGGCAGAAAACACGTGATTGTAGTTATAATGTGATTATAACGTCACATTTATTGAGTCCATTTGATATAAAATCAGGATAAAATATTCATTGCATTCAACTTTTTTCACTGGATATAATGAAATTCAAACTGAATGGATAACGTTGTATATCTAATTTATAACATTGACAATAGTAAAATTAAAATAAAAGATAAAGTTATTTTAATTTACCATGTATAACTCCTGCCTTTTAAGTTAAATAATAATAATCTCACAGTTCATGAAACTCACACCAGTTCAAATACTTTTTCCCGGTTATAGACATTCTACACACACAATGAATTCTTTTTACAATTTTAGTTCAGTTATATTAATATACGACAACAAGCTCTAATTTCATTTAAAATTAGTTTAAGTATATTTATTACGATATTAAAAAGCATTATATATATCCAGTCATAAATTCATAAAAACAAAATATATTCAAAAGCGTTATGAAATAAGTAATGATCTTATAGACATCACTTTAATTTCCAGATTGGATTGTGATACAAAAAAAATATATTTCTGGAAATGAAATATAAATGCTGAAATGCAAAAATTAGACAAATTTAAAATTTTATATATGTGTACATATTATACTGTTTTAGAAAATAATATAAATTGTAATTCGTATTTAAAAATTATGCTCTTTATTTTTCTTTTTTCCCCTTTGAAATTTTTGTTTTTAACTAAATAATATCAGTGTTTTTTTTTTTTTTTTTTTACATCTGATGTAAGCTAGTAAAGTAATTTTTTTTATGTATGTAGAAACTTGGTTTATATTTCAAAGGCACAAAAGGTGTATTCCCAATTTTTTACAGGTATTTCCAATATTTTTTAAATACTCATTTAATTAAAGCAATGAAAAATTATTCTTAAGTCCCAATAAAAATGCTAAGCAGTAAGAAATCTGAAACGCGAATTACAGAAAAATCGTTTCTAAAAACACCCAGTGTCCATAACACACATAGCTCTATTATGCATAGTTTCAGCATACCATATTTCATGTCTCTAATCTTCTCAACTTTGAGCAACGCCTTCTACACACACAAAGAGAGATTTCCTTTATTATTATAGATAGAAAATAGTTTGTTGGAATAGCTATGCATCCGAAGAATTTTATTAAAAAACACCCAACTTTCTCCATCATTAATTACTCTTGAAAAAACTGAATTGGAGGTTTTACACCTTTTTTTTTCTTAAATCACTGTTAACAATACATATCAGGTATCTTCGTAGAATTTTTCTATTTTATTCAAAAATTAAATTCCTTTTAAACTCTTACGGAATCAAAATACAATTAGTAAGATGAGATTTTCACAACACTAATAACAAGGTTAAGAAGAATTCACATTCCCTAGATGCATCATAAACGTCCAATATCTTAAAAATTGAACAGTGATATGAAATAAAAGACAAGTCTACATTATGTTATATTTATATAAGCATTAATTTCGAATAAACAATTATATATTAGGGGCACCGGAAAGTAATGTTGTTTCTGCGTATGTCGATATTAGTTAGTCATTTATCAGCTCATTGTGTACTTCAAAGTCGTGCCAAAGACATTTTATGACTCGAGTGGTTTGTTTACTTGTAGATATTTAAATTTTAGATTTTTTTTTTCTGCATATGCAAAGAGAAATGGCCAGCCAAATACCAGAACCCATGCATTGTATGCGTTTTAAGTTTCTCAAGTGCAGTAACGCAATGGTTGATAACAAACTCTTTTGCTATGTTTATCCAAATGCATTTGACGTTCGGAAGAGGATAAGGTGGGTTTTAGACATTGACATGTTAAGGGTTGAAGTGGAGGCAAATCCGTTTCTGACAATTAGGAACTGTCAAACACTGTTATGGTTTCCAACTACGTTCGGAACCGTGATTTTAAAAATGAGCATAAATGAATAATTTTCATGATATTTAGTGTCACTTAGATTAGAATAAATGTATAAAATTGTTTTACGGACGTTTTGACAAAAAAAAATTATTTAAATACAATATTTAAGCAAAAAATTAACTTAGAATAATATTTTTTTCAAAATGTTCTCCTTTTATAAAAAATGCTTCTAAAATAATAATATTTTGTGTGTGTGTGTGTGCTTATATAAAGTAGACTTCTCCAGAGAGTCTGAACTAAGATTTTTGAAAAATTCACATTATTTTCAGAGTTACCACCAACTGAAATAATTATCGGCGTTTTTCTCTTAAAATTGCTCCCCTCTGTTGTAGTAAAAAATGGATAAACTCACTTCTACGTTATATATTTCAAAAATTCTAGTTGAGCCTCTGTAGAGAAGTCTGAGCTATATACAGGCAAAATATTATTATGATAGAAGCATTTTTTACAAAAGGAGAATATTATTATAATAGAAGCATTTTTTACGAAAGGAGCAAAATTTTTCACCGCACAAGGGTGTCTGGACCAGGGGGGCACCAAAATTTATAGTACTTATATTTTTTTTAATTTAATGTTACTTAAATAAAAGTTATTAATTATGCGTTTGCAATTTTGCATGTTTTATATTTTCTAAGCAATAAAATGAGATCTTACTTTAGTTTTATATTTTAATTTTATTTTACTTTTGTTTTCGTTTCTGCGGGTTGTTTTCGTTCGTGTAAAACAAAATTTGATTGCCAATACGAACAATAAGACAAAAGTGTTTTAATATTATAATTTTAAAGCTTTTCAGTTCGAAAGTTAAAATTTGAGTACTATAAAAAAGCATTTCACATATAATTTGCAGAACTTTATAAGAGTGCAACAGATGCCCATTAAGAGGTACCAAATTTCAATTTGAACAAGGGCGCATAATACCCACGCGGTGACTCTGATGCAGACCCTCACTGTGTACAAGTGGATCGAGTAAATCAATCTTTAATTGAAAAGTGCCCAGATTTTGTCAACAGAAGAAGTGTTATTCTGAAACTTAGTAATGCAAGACTACACTGAGCAAGACGAACCCTGAAATAAGTTAACGAATTAAGCTGGGAGTTACTGCCTCGCCATCTGTACTCGCCCGATAATGCACCAACGGATTTCCATTTATTCCAAGATTTTTTTAAGTGGTAAAAAACGGCAAAGTCTATAACGTCTCTCTCTCTGTGTGTGTATGTGAGTGAGTGAGATTACATAATTAAAACTAAAAACTTCATCAATTTGAAAAAAAATTCATCTATTTTAATTTAACGTAGAAAAACCACATCACTTTCCGGTGCCCCCTCCCTAATTTGATAGTAAAATATTTCATCTATACTTAAATATTATGAAGAAAAATCTATATTTATCTTACTCATTAGTTTCATATCTGTAAACCCATGTTCTTTTCCATATAAACAACATTCCAAAAAGATTCTGGAACAATTTTGATGTTTTCCATGGAAATACCTGGTTAAAAGGTTCGTTCGAGTTTCACAGTTTCTGTTGAATCGATCTTTATTCAAGCCCAAAGCACAGCATAGATTGTCTGTGCCTTCATACTTGCTCACTAGAGGCAAAAAATGAGATGCGTCAAAAACACTTTTATTATAAACAATATCTAAATAAAAAAATGCTAAAACCCTTTTAAAAAGACATGATATGATGTAGTTTTTCTGAAAAATGATTCTTGTGAAGAAATTGTGGCTGTGGCGACGTTAATACACAAGTACCCATTATCATTCTACGGAGGGGGGTGCGATGAAAGTTATGATTAAAAATTGGGTTGTAAATATTGAAAGTTTGAAGAGCACCGACCTAGAGCTCTGATAGTCCGTGTGTTAATTCATGAATGGACATTTATTAACATAACACTATAACAGTGCTTTTCAAACTTTAAATATACCCAACCCACTATTCAATCATCATTTTCCTCCCCCCCCCCCCCCTCCATACAATAACATTGTGTTGAATTCAACAAGACTGTACTTTGAGACTAAAGCTACAATACAACTTAAACCTCTTATGTGAAAACCAATGTAAATAAACGTCTCGTTCAGCTAAAACATTAATTTTCTGGATGTATATATACGTTTTTCCAAAGTTCGATCTTTTCTGTGCAGTGCTATTTATAAAATTATTCCGAAGGCTTTGGAATGCAATAAAAGGACCTTTACAGTGTTTGCAAAGGATTATTTCAGAGGATTTGCTTATTTATTTCTTTTCTCCTCCCCCTCTCCCTCAAAAAACATCAAAATACGCTCATCTACGTGGAAAACAGTGGCATTCGGAAGCGAATCACATAACTTTTAATCAGCAGTTAAGGAATTAATTATACAAATTATCAAGAAAAGTGTTAATACAAGCCCATGGGATCACTGATAATTATCAAACTTGCTCTTAACTTAGTATTGTTAAATTAATAATAAAATATACATTGTACAGTACTGATACATTTATAAGTGTATTATATCAGTGTAAATGTGCATTTTATATTTTATTATATCAGAAAGTATTTTGTTTGTTTACTTTTAGTAAATTAATAACTTTTTAAATAACCTTTTGTTTTTGACTTTTCAATATTTTCGCCCCCCCCCCTCGTAGAGTTATCCCGCCCCCCAAGGGGGGTGCATCCCACAGTTTGAGAAACGCTGCACTATAAGGAAACAATAAGATCGACCAAATAAGGTAGAATGCCCAAGGGAAACGAGCTCACTCGCGCGCGTGAATAGAGTTTAGAGCTTCAAACCAATCCGCCGGGAAACAACCACTCCCACGTTAAGTCTTTATTGAATAAAACCAAAATTTACATTTTTAACAGCAGAAAACAGTAAAATTACATACCGTAAAATCCGGCGTATAATATATGCGTGTCTGTATATAACACGCATCTATACTTTCAAGCTACCATTTTAAATTTTTAGGTATATTAGCAGTATAACGCAAACCCCCTTTTTTATGAAGGAACCTGAAGTGTACTATGCAATTCTCATATGTTTTGAAGTCATTTATTCGAGGCATTATACCAGGCTTTTCAAAAATTGGTATACTTCTACAACTGCAACCCTTTAAGTTCATTAGGTATCTCATTTCTTTTAAATAGATAGTATTTTGATCTATGTAAAAGCCTAATTTTTTTTATGCTCATCTCTTTTTATTTTTTATTTTTGAAGTTCTCATTTTTATACGCGTATGTAACACGCACCCGTAAATTTCCATCATATTTTTTTGGGTTCAAAGTGCGCGTTATACGCCGGATTTTACAGTAATACAAATTAAATGTAACTGCACAATAAACATACTTAATTACATAATACAAATATACAAAGCAAAAACCATTAAAAAGAAACACAAAGGGAAAGAAAAGGAAAAAGATATGCATTATCCCAGCATTCTTACAAATGGATCAAAAATAATAAAATTATCCAGTAAATGTGCACCGTTATAGACCCGAAGAAAAAAGGACAGCAAATGTTAAAATAAAAAAATTGCTATTGGCAATAGACCTCAAAATTTTGAACTATTGTCAAGTGACGAGGATGATACTAGAGCTGACACCTCCTGCAAACCACCACACCAAGCCAATGGGAGGAATATGAACCTTGGCAAAGTTAACGTGCATCAGCCCCTCTACATCCCGGACGAAGTGGAGAAATACTCTCTGCTCCCCACAACACAATAAAAAGACCCTTTAAACACGCAAACAATACATTAAGCTTCTACATCGCATCTTAGACTGGGTCAGAAGGGGTGAACTGTGACCCATGTATTCGAACTCGCCGGCGTTCTGCTTCGTTGGACCACCTGGCTTGGGGTTACACCTTCCCTCCCCGCTTGTGTGGGAGTGTCGTGATTTGTTTATTCTTCTATTTATGACTCTTTTTCATCCATCTATCCTACTGGGTAAAAGAGCCTGTGGCGCTGTCGCCCGCATTAAATCTAATTTTAGTTACATCCTTGTCGTCAGTGGCACTGAGGCGGCTCGTAATACGCCGGCCGCGAGTTGGGACCATAAACACTAGGTCGAGACAATAAACACGAGACTTTCTGAAGGATGAATTATTATTTTATTAAATTAAAGTTGCGCTAAAACTGACCTTTATCAGTGATTCAGAGAATTTTACATACAACCCTTGTGAATAAACTTGTATGAGAGCTTTATTAAATTGATAAACTTTGTTATATTTTACAACTCTTTTTTGAGAAAATTATGTCTGGAATATTACTTAATTTTATGTGTTTTTACACTCATATCACTTAGAATAGTTTCTGTGTTCCATAAACTTCTCCTTTCTAAAATTAACAACCACAACAACGAAAAAGAAAACGCTCACGAATTCCTTCTTAGAATATCTTCAAACACATAAAATAAAACTAAGAAGCGTTTCTTTTAAGAAAAAATAAACACATATAACATAGTTAAAAATATATCCTTTGCTTTTTAGTACAAATTTAAATTTAGTAATTAAAAAGATGGATGAACTTTAAAAACTAAAAAATTCTCAATTCTCATCCTAGTTGGATACATTTGGTATAACTCTTAATGGTTAAATGGGAATTTGATTTTAATGGGTTAAGTTTAAGGGGTTAATAAGTTTTCATTACCGATTCTGTTGAGGTTTTCCTCATATCTTATTTATCATTCCAAGAGAAATCTAAAGTTTCGAATTTTATGTAACTCTATTTGAAGATTCTCTGAGTTTCAAGGGTATTAAAAACTGACTCTATGTTAAATATTTTGACGATGTAAAATTTGCTGTGGTTGCTAATCCTCTAGAGATTGACAAAGTCAGACAAAATCTATTAGACCATTGACTTTTGTGGCTTACATCCATATTACAAATTATCATTATCTTTAAAATGTTAATTAAAATATCAATTTCCCTTACATTTCGTGAGAACTGAAAAAGGGTTAGCATTGATTTGCATGCAATCTGCACTGGAAATAAAAAATAAATCGTTTTTTTCCCTCTCTGTAAAGTATTCATGTAATAAAATAAATCAATATTAATAAAATGAAAAATGTACGTAACATTCGCACAAAATCTAATTGATTTTCTTCCTCTGAATATGTATATTGTAACAAAAGGTCTTTAATTATGATAGTATTTCGTTTTTATTTAAAATTTAAACGCAAGTGTTTATATTGTGGCTTCCTTCCTTCTTCAGTGGCTCGAAAGCCCAGGGTGAGCATTAGCCTTCTCAAGAAGCCTTTTCCAGGCCAGCCTTCTTCTTGGTAGTGTTCTCCAATTCTTAGTTCTCAAATCTTAGAGATCTTTATCTAGGCCATCTATCATCTAAGATTTGGTATGCCCTTTCTTCGTGTGCCTATTGGTTGGACTTGGACATTGAAGACTTTTTCAGAGGTGCGATTTTCGTCCATTCTGACAACGTGACCTGTCCATTTAATTCGTTGTATTTTGATAAAGTTAACAATGTCAGATTCTTTATATGATTGATAGAGCTCTAAACGTGATCTTTTTTGCCATATTCCATTTTCCCGAATTCCTCCGAAAATAATTCTTAAAATCTTCCTTTCGTAGATACTTATCATGTGCTTATCTGTTCGAGAAATGGACCAAGTTTTACATGTATAAGTTAATACTGATCTTAAAAGGCTTTTGTACAGTAAAACCTTTGTTTTTTCTTTGATTAAATTCGATTTCATATACTTTCGTATTCCATTAAGACGTCTATTCTCTTTTGGTTTTCAGTAGTGCAATCGTTTCTATTGTTAATTTCCAAACCTTAATAAGTGAAACTATCAACAACTTCAAAATTATACTCTTCAATTTTAAAGTGGTAGTAGTTGTGGTTTATCTACTTTAAAATAAACATTTGTATTTAAATTTTAAAAAATAAGCAAGGAAGAAGCTTTACCCATCAAATATTTTGATTAAGAAATTTATAAAATTATAAGATTTTCTAAACCTTTCGTTAATCAAACACCTTTCACACTGAAACAATATTTTCAAAAGTTGTATTTTATTCAATTATAACTCTTTATATATATATATATGTCTCCAGTTTAGTCCAAAGACTTTTTTTGTATCTACATTTGTTGTGTCTGGTGAATTCCAATTTCTTCCTGCTTTAGCACTGTAGGTTCTAGTACTTCTTCACTTTTATTTTATATTACTATATTACTATATATATATATATATATATATATATATATCGATTTTTCCTTCTAATTTTCAAATTATTATTGACTAATTGTCCTGTTTTGTGTAAGTCAATACACATTCGAAATATTCAGGAGCCAAATGGCTATTATTTCTAAAGAATGTAGAAGTATCAAATTAATTCATAAGAATTTTAACTCATATATGATAAGATAATTAATTTTCAACTTATCAATCTGAAAATTATTAACTGTAACAAAAAATTATGTTAAAAAACTTTGTCCTCATAGTTATTGAATTCTAAATACATTCATAAATAATTTGTTTAAACGTCTTACAAAATAGTATGTGAGATATAATAGATCCACAAGATGTAATTATACTTACATATTTCAGATGCAATTTCTCTTTTTCTTCTTTTAATTGCAACACAAGAAGCTATAAAAAAGAAAAGTTTATAGCTGTATAAAAGCTATATACAAGAAGCAATACAAAAAAGTTTGTGATCTAGTAAATGCCATATGTACAGGCAAAAAGAGATTTAATGGAAATATACCATAACTTGTAATTTTCTAAAACAAGCAAAAAAAAATCGAATTAGAATTTAGTGCCTTTTTTTTGTAGTCCTTTTCAATTAAACTGACAAGAATATTTAAAGTTTGATTTACATTTTGTTTCAGTAACTGTTTAAATTTTGATTGAAAGCACGTTCTTTGTAAAAATATAAAAATCGATACATCTGGTGGAGGTGCAGTAAAAATCAACGGATGAGATAAACACGTATAGAAAAAGAAATAATTATAATATAAGAACACTAAAACATTTTCCCCAGCGTTTCAATCGCTACAAAATCAGGAAACTAATAAGAAATTGGTCTATCTGTAGAATGTGTGCATTTATCACCCGACAGGGAATAAACCAATAATATTCTCGGATCGCGCTCAATAAAATTCCTTACCAAATTATTTCAAACGGCTGGACTGAATTAGTTATCATATGGAGCAGTAGCAGAAACTTTCTCAACAAATATCAAATGTGCTTTATGGGAGAGGTGAACTTTTAGATAGAGGAAGAGTTTGCTTGGCAAGATGGGAGTTCATAGTAAGGCTGGTTATTATCTTGTAAAGAAATATATCCGTGATAGCATAAGATGTACTGAAATACAAAGGATCATAGATTTTCGTCTATATACCACTGTTCTATATTTACATCACTATTGACTAGCAGAGAATCTTAACTAACAAAAACCCCTAGAATCATATGCGCTAATATGAATTTAAGTAAAACAAATAATTAGAGAATGATTATTTTTTTCGGGAAACATTTTTTTCTTCTTCAGCTTATTATGTCGCATAAGAGCTGGTTGCACAGACGCCTGATTTATAATTCAAACTGATTGACAGATAATTTCTAATTATTAATTAGATCATCAGATAAAAGATACTTTAAATTTGTATATATAAAGATATCCACCTTGGTATATGTGTTTAAATTTATTGATTTTTGAATAATTTTCTGTTAATGTCTACACGTTGTGTTAATTTAGATTTTATCTTGTAATTATTCTTAGAAACACTTCCATAAAATGTAGGGAATAGATGTCATGAAATTTACTTACATTGTCCAGGCTTAGGCGTGTATTTATTCGTGGCGATCAGGATTCCTGAATTTCCTAAAACGGTCTCCGTCGTCACACCGCCACCGGGTCCACATCCTAAGTCGTGCTTAGCCATTGTTTTAAAGACCTAAAATTATATATACCTTAATTAAAACAACTCTAGTCTTGTCTAATATTCATTAAGTTTTAATAACAAAATTAAAGATTATCAAAGAGGAGACAAAATGTTCTTTTTATAACATAATTCAAAGAATACATGACTTTCTGCAATTCTTAACAAAACCTTCCCATGAAATCTTTTTTTCTTAAATATCTAGAGCTGTTTGTATATTTTCCTATGTAAGATTAATATTATTTATAACAAATGAAATTCATTTCCAAAAACATTTTTTACATACCTTATATTACATATTTAATTTTCATTCTTTTTACTTTACTCTAAATGTTGCTTATTAACACTTTGATTTGAAAGACGTAAACAAGTGAATTTTTCAACCATTAAATTAAAAAATATCATACACAAACAAGAAGTAAACCATTTTTAATGATAAAAATTTTGAAGTTTATGTTTTAACACAGTAAGTCTTGGCTAAAGTAAATATTGTAGTATTATTATTTAATATTGATATTTCATATAATATAAGTAGGATGTTATATTTTTATAACCTTTAATTTGAAGTTTAATATGGTATTTGATAATATCTCCTTTTTTACGGTGCAAAAGGCAACATCAAATTCAGCACCTAATTTACAAAAATAAGCCCTTTTAATTTTTTTTAAGACGCTACACTTTAGAATAAATACATTCATGTTTTTCTTACCAAAGGCCAATGCTACAAACGGACAAACATCGGGGTAAAAAATGGGTAAAGTACCTCTTATGAAGATCAATGAAAAATATTAAGTTGCATATAGTTATATCAAGGACAAAAGAAAGAGTTATAGTGTTAAGTCACATTATATCCAGACCACGTGTATCCAGAATAAAAGGAAGAACCCATTTCTTCTAAGAATTCACAATAAACATATATAATTGGACAAGATCGGCCATAACCGAAATATAACTTATACAGTTGTGAATGAACTTCCAGAGATACGAGAGAAACCAAGCACCACACTCTTGACTGACACCAAATCAGGTATACTCTGTTCTTTCAGCAGTACTAAAGATATACTAAAATATTGTATTTTTCCATCAATGCTTAGATATGCTTCTCTTTTGGCACATGAAACTTTTTTTCTGTTAGAGCATAATTCATGATTTGTTGAAGACATCCTTTTGCCAAGAAGTAGAAATCTGTTAACTGTTCAACATATCAGTCGCTACCTATCATATCACACACACACAATATATGGCACATTTAACTAACATATTAACTCACTAACTCTTAGCCAACATATCAGTTTCCCACAATGGTCTGCAATTTCCATGTCATTTTTTTTTAATTGTGGCCTTACTCCAGTCACAGCAAGGCAATGAAATAGTGGACAAACTAACGAAGGAGGCCTAAAATATTTCAACTCCCTCCACTCTCGCCTTTATCAATCTGAAGCTATACTCGACGAGAAAATCTCAACATTTGGAGCAATGGAAGGTGCCTTCCACTCATCATTGTTATGCAAGTAATAAGACTTAATCTGGTCTAAGCCTTCGTGTGACAGGTGCTACCAGACTACACTTTCACGTCTTGCCAGTGGTTACATCAATTGCCTGTCATTCTCAGAGAACAAAAAGAACTTTCCCATCTGTGCAAAGTGTCAAAATCATCAGGCTTCTTCCGAGCACATAATGCATTGTATGGATCTCATAAGTAGATATCTACATGGATCCCCTTCTTGTGTTTGACTTTTTGAGAGTCAATGGGATAATAGATCTTGTCTGACTTCGCCAGATTTTGGAAGATTAGCAACAACTCCAGTCACGGTACACATCATAGGAGTACGCAAATAGTTCATAAATTATGCAGTTTCCGAAATATTACCACATTTGTCATGAAAAATCAATAATCATCCTCTTTTTTTCAAGTATAAATCACTCGTTTTGCTTATCCCAGTGACGTAATATATGTTCCATGATATAGCCTAGGCTTCCAACTGTTACATTCTCCACGCCGATTTGCGACACCTGTTACTATTCATCGACTGTAATCTATTTCCATACGAGATAAAGAATGTTCAAAATAATATGATCAAACTTGCACATGTTAAGAAGAAAATAAAAACAGAATAACGTAATAACAAAATTATATTTTGACGATTTTAACCGTTTATTTACCGCATTATGATTTACTGTAGTTTTTTTCATGCAATATTTTTTTTGAATCAATACATTGGAAATTAAGGGATTTACATAAAAAAAATACTCAATTTTGGGAAATTTAACCCGTTAGAGCTAATTAATTAATTAAAGATAATCAACTGTAAAATTAATTATATACACTGTTCACTTAAAATAAATAGTAAAATCGTTTTCTAAGGCATTCATTTACATACAAAAAAAAAAAATAAGACACATTTTGACATTAACTATTTTTTCGGAACAAAAATGACAGTCTTCGCAATGCACTTAAAATGCCGTCAGCTGAAAAAGCAATTTCTGCTATAAAACTATTCCCCTTTCCTGCTAAAATACTCATCATAGAACCCTTGCTGTCATATATCTTGGAAGAGTGGATTTCAAAGAATATTCATGCTAAGTATCGTTAGAGTATTCGTAAAAATTGTTATTCTGTGTAACTTTAAAGTGAGTGGTACTTATAATTACCATCAGTAGATAAAGGGTAAAAACAGTCATGTAGAAGAGTATATCAATTAAAAATTTTAAAAGTTGCTAACTAGGGAAAAAAATTAGCTTTATTGTAATATAATACCAACAATTTTTTTTTTTCAGATATTTCTAACTTTTTACATTTCTAACATATTTTTACACTCTTTGAGTATAATTTATCTTGCTTAAAAAAAATGTATTTTGTATAAAAGGTGGTAAGCACTAAAAAACAATAATTTATTACATTATTTTTTTTTAAAAAAATGGCTCTGTGTATAAATGTATTGCTTGTTTCATTATTCTAAATAAAAAAAAATTTTAATTCTGTTTGTTTTTTTTTATCTTTTTTTTTTTCATACCTTAGATCTAGTAAGAACGTCCTTTTCAGATAAGGCATAAACCGCTTTATCTACACCCAAAATACCAACTAGAGTTGATTTCCTTCCTGTAAAGTGGATCGAACCAGTACGTCCAGGCTCTGTTGCTTCAAACCTCGGCTCAATAAATACCTTGAAATAAGAATTTCCATATAAATAAGTGAATTAAAACTAACACTCATCATTAGTATACAAATATACAAAAATTTTACAATAAAAGCAACATAATGGGTTCTTAATATTTCATTTATTTGATTTATTTATATCATCATGGAAATTATTTTCTTTCAACATTTTCATAGTATTAAAAAATTAAGTAGAGATTTTGTCAAAAATTACCAAACCCGAGTTCATAATTTTATTTAAACTATGCATTTAAAAGCTATGCAACACCACAGATTTTTGAATAAGTGTCTGTTATTATTCCGCGTGTGTTCACAGAAGCATCGCTCAAGACTTCTTAAATTTTGCCGCCGAATTCAACTGTAAATGGGCCCTCAGTTAAAGAAAAAAACTAGTTTTTTGTCGTAAGTTCGTTTTATGTCACCAGTTCAGTTAGAAAAGTCTGACTAAGTATAAACGTAGTCACGAAGTCTATTTTAGCATGTAAGGTTGCAAACTCGCAGCTGAAAAACTGGAGATAAGAAATCGTAGTGAAAGGAAGTTAAAACAGACAATTTGCTTTCAATTAGGTTTCCTAGCCCGAATTCCTCGGCTGGTTCAATTAGCGGTGACTATGGCAAGTGTTCTTTGCTAGTATTTGCTAAAATCGTAATAGTTTACACTGGATTGGATTATGGAAATACTTTCTGTAATCACACTACTTACTTCTGTTTTCTTTAGAAGGTGCTAACTGTAAATGCCCAAACGCTTAAGCACTATGGATCTCACAGATAATGCTTTCGAAAAACAGTTCTTCAAGTGCATCAATAGCAATTAACATTTTAAATTTAGTCCTTGAAATTTCAACATAAGTAACAGAAAAAATGAAGAATAATTTAGCACTGTACAATTTTATGGCGAAGGGGGCTACAATACGTCAAGTTATCAAGAATTCCTTATCGATTGATGAACTTTTTGATTGATTAAAAATTATTTTAGTAAAAAATTCAAATGCAAAAATGGTTTAAAAGTAGAAAAATTCCCTATGAAATAAACCATAATAATACCTCAGCTTCCGGAGGGCAAGTATCTTCGGTATCGATGTTAAGTGAATCCACAAGCAATTCGTCTTTGTAAAGAGCCCATACCACAAGTCGAAAATTAGGAACCATATCTTGAGCAACTAAAAAATCTATTACTTGAGTTTTATAATCTCCAACTTTTAACTTTTCCATCTTTATAATCTTTCCTTTAGTTATCACCTGAAAATAAAGCGAAAATGAAATATGTTGAGAACTCAAGAATCGCTTAAAAGAACAGAATAATCAATTAAAATATTTAATATGGAGTGAGAGTTATTTTAACATCGCTTTACAAAGCTACTCGAGGGCTATTGGCGACGGAACTCATAATTTTGAACCATGGTCAAAATAACGACACCTAAGCTCTGGTCCTCACCCTTTCATAACTTCCACACCACACTAACGGGAGGACATTTGAGCCTCAAAATATTTAAGGGAAATCGGAAACTTCTATACCGACAATATTAAATTACCTGAAGGAAGGAAGTATTCTTTCTGAGCACCTTCCGTTCCGTAGATAGATAGCACCGCAACTGCGGCGCATGAAGTGTGCGATTCCTTTGCACGGCCAGGGTCACCAAAGAAAGAAGGAAGAATTCGTTCTGAGCACCTTCCGTTCCGTACGCGAGTACTTTATCGACCACGCCAAAACGATCGTCTCGCGTGATGTTTGGTACTAAGTTATGTATATATCACACCGCCACATACCTTTTCCCAAAATCTGTTACATGTACATGCTTGAAATTTGTCATGCAATTTAAGTACACCTTTCTCATTATACTGAAAGAAGCTTTAGGCTAATTTTGAATTTTTTAGCAAGTTATGAAATATTTTATCAAACATAGTGAAATTTAACCCATTTTTCACATAAAAAAAATTTGTAAAAAATAAATTTTTGAGTTTTTTACAAAAAGCTCTTTTAAGTATATGTTAGTCATCATTATAAATATATCATAAAAAACTTACATAGCTGTGAGCATTATTTTCCCAGAAAAGGTACATCGATCATCAAAATTTTACATTTTGAGATAAATGAACTTTAATGTATAATTACTTTTTTATTAAAAATTTTCTCCCCCCAATCCAAATCATCTACATTTTTTGAATATCATCATCCTCTCTTTTCCTTTTCGGTCTTTTTTTATTCCTAACTTCCTTCATTTTTTGTAAAGATGAGTATTTAGCCTTTAACAGCCTCTGTTTTTCGAGGAGCTCCATTGCCTGTACCATGTAATTACCAGGCTCAATATTAAATTTTCTCAAAATTTCTGGTTTTAATACATTTTCCATATTATATTATGAAATTGCATCATATGTACCCAATGATAATACATCTATTTATACAAATATTTTCTTCCGTACACGAGACCATATTACGTTGTTTACACTTTCAATGGGATTTTGTCTACCTCCATGTAAACACTTTTTTAGCAATACTGGATTAAAAGTTTTAATTTCCATCATTCATTCAACTTTTAAGCAAAAACAAAATACTTCGTTTACATTGTTCGCGCGACAATTAAATGGGCGTGGCTCAGTTTCGATGATTATTTAAAAATAGGTTTTAATGGCTTATAATTACCCTAGAGCTTAAAGTAAGGTATTTGTGGAAAAGGTTAAAATCTATACAACTTGAAAATGTAAAAGTCTCAAAATTGTCGTATTAAGAAGATTTTAGGTTTCCAACATTCCTTAATGTGACCTCTATGCGATTGGTCTTCATTGGTACTAGGCTCGAACTCATAACACATGAGCCACCACAAGTCTGTAACCTTGACCACTCGGTTACTGCCGCCACCAATCCGGTTCTGCTTAAAGTACGGAAGAACTTTGCGTACTTAAGTATTAAGTATGTAACTTCATACGTTTTTTCACACTATTTACTATCATTATGCGTACAAATATTGGAAATGTTTCAGGCGTAATTTTTACAAACCTCTTGAAAGAGAATAATTTAAATATATAAATCCCAGTTACGTCCAGTACGACCTTCTGATTTTTCAGCTAAGGCGAGATTCGGCCTTACGATAGTCAGATGAAAATATATACAAAAGCCGGCATACACACAAACTTTAAGACCTAATTCTTCCACTTATCAAAGAATTAAGGAAATATTTTTTTGCTCAATTTCCTAAATATTTCTACCAAAATAAATCTTCGTATATACACGGTGGTCCTAAATTCATTGTACAAACTTAAAGAGTAGATGCAGGACATTGTAACAATCACTTATTGTATGGGAATGTAAGGGTGAAAGTGACGCGGTGAGGCGCAAACAGGAGAAATAAAAGAAATGATAAATGGAGTTATGGATTGGTTGCGTTGTCGGTAGGGGACAGTAGAATAGCCACCGTTCAACATGATGCATCTCAGTAGGGGAAAGCGGCAGTTGCGCTGGCGTCTACTTTGGGAGATTTTACGTATGCCGAAAAAACAGACGTGTATTACATGCTCGACAGTGCAAATAGTAACAGCAGAACTGCGCTACGAATGTATCACGCGCGGTTTCTGGATCAACGAATGCTGGATCACAGAATTTTTCAGCGGTACATCGTCAACTTTGAAACAGGATCGTTCCACGATGGATTGAGTGTGCTTGAACAGTCCCTTGGCAACCCCTATCTCCCGATTTATCGAGCCTCGATTGGACACGACATGATCATCGAGCCTTGGTTACTTTTTATGAAAACATATGAAGATTCTTGTTTATGCGATTCCATTTGGCTCAGATGAGGATCTCGTAGCTCGAATATTCGAAACTACTAGTGTGTGAAATACCTGGCATCTTTGAACATGTACACCAATCCCTCCACCGACACTGTCAAGCATGCATCACTACTATGGAAGCAACTTTGAACAGTCATTGTAAACATTACTCTTATCAACAACGCTTTCAATAAACACTTTTTCTTTCTTTTCCTCTTATTTTTTGTGTTTGTACCTCTCCGAGTCATTCGCACCCTTACATTCCTGTACAATAAGTGATTGTTACAATGTCCTATACCTACCCTTAAGGTTTGCACCATGAATTCAGAACCACCCTGTATATACAAACATGCATTTTTAATGCAGAGCATTTGGAATTCTGATTAGTTTTCCTTTTTTTTTTTCAAAAACGTCAAATTTTTTAGTACATTAATTGATAGTTCAACGAATTCTTTTTGAAAATTCAGTGATAAATTACAGACATTAAATATTTTAATTGAGAATTCTTTTTCGCCCAGGGTTTTTTTAAAACATTATACTTAGAAGAGATTGCAAAACTATTTCGAAATTATATCATGATTTACATAACTTTAAGAATTAATTTTTAGGAAGATCATTTTTTACATTACACATGTAAAAACCACTCTGGTTTCAAATTTTGATAAAATTTTTACGATTCTTATTTTAGTTACGCGACCAATGAATAACTCTTCAGCATGAATACTAAATATTTGAGTATAACACTAATGAGAAAATATTCAAGATACATAACACGCAAAATGACATAAATATTTGTTTTAAAATTGTATTCCTTTTAACTCTAAGCAAATTTTAAAATATAATAGAAAGCAAGAAGCTTTTTAAAATTTAACGTTTTTAAAAAGTCATTTTACATCTCTCTATTTGTTAACCACAGCAGAATTAAAAATATTCTGTTAGCATGGTTATTTTGTGATCTTATACTCAATAACCTAATTAGGTTTATTTTAAATGCTGTGATTATTAAAATTAATCATAAATAATTGATATTTAATGTTATTTTTTTACTTCCAAAAATATAATCCAAAAATAAGTATACCATAACACAATAAATTAATCATTTCACAAATCTTAAGAATATTCTTAAATATAACTTACTGCATAATATACGTTCTTCATAACAGGTGGATCAAAGTGAACTATTTTTACAAACTTGTCTCCAACCTAATAATATAAATCAGTAAGCAATAAAGTTTTGTTCTACAAATTATCCAAAAATATGAAAAGAAAATAAATATTTGAACACAAGAATTCTTTTTAAATATAACTTTCAAGACACCAAACATTTACACAGAGAATATAAGTACGGAAATAAATTATATAGAAAATAAAGAGATATCATTCATATTTAAAGCAGAAACTGTTGGGAGAAAAATTATTTTAAAATGTTATAAACATATTACATTGAAATGTATATTTTTTGCTCTAACTTAAATTATAATCTAAGAAAATATATCTTTATTAGATAAAATATGTATCATACTTTTGTTCTGTGAGTACTACTTCTTTCTAGTGCAATGAAAGCTTTATTAGAAGACTGGAAACGATGCTGAAGAAAATGTCCTTTCGCTTGCTTGCCTAGATACCTTGGATCTTCAGTTTCAAGCTTTAAATATTAACAGAATTTAATAAGTAATTAGCCTAAAAAATCATTATAATGAAAAATTTACTTCAAGCATTAACAAAACATTTCTTGCAGTTAATACTGAAACACACCACAAGTATGTTATTTTTCCTACAGCAATACTTTCCTTGAGAGAAAATTTAAGTTTTGATGGTAAGTTAGCTTTCCAGCATGAATTTAAAAAATAAGGGTTTCCAGATCGATGATTGATTCTATTGGCTCTAGTGACTAATTTCGTGAAAATTACGATGTCGACAAGGAATCATGGAAAGGGCTCCAGGATCGATCTTTCTAGAAATTACCGTGAGACCATATAAAGGACCATTGAAACTCAAAGGTTAGCTTAGTTTAGATGAGAATCCAGTCAGATCAGAATCTGTTTGTGCGTTGATTACGATAACAGAGAGACTTTATTTGCCTGAATTCATGCTAGTGAAACTGTTTTAAACAGTTTAAAGACGGACTTTACTACAGACAAGTCTTACAACTTTCTATAAACGGCTATCTAATATAGGAACGTTGCAAACCTTATTTATAACGAGTATGATTTGCAGTATTGTAAACTATTTGTTATAATATTTATTTGTATATATGCGTTGATTTGTCTTCGTGTATTCATCTGTCTTGCCCTGTAATAAATCTGTCAATATTTTTATGGTTGGACGCCAGCTACTTCCCCCACCCTACCCTTTTCAAATTTGCAACAATACACATAGATAAAAGATTCAGCAGGGTTCGTCTGCAAGAAAAAGTTTTGCTATATGAATACTTTTTCTACTTTTTTACTACTTTCGATATTTATGTACTTCTTTATAAACGTTTTTAATACTTTTAAAACCATAAAAATGTGGAAAACTTTTCAATTGTTTCTCTGCTAATGGAATATATAATGAAGAATACAAGATGATCAATATATCTACTCATTATTTTAATAATTTTGCTTGTATATGTTGTAAGAGACGCGAGCCTCTCTCTCTCGATCACCTAGATGTGTTGGGGGAAGAAAAGAAACACTCGACATGATCCAATTTACTTCCACACACAAAGAACAGGCACAATTTCAACCAATAATAGTAAGAGAATGTCTCAATGTTAACTGTCAAAACAGAACAAGGACCGTAAAACGGGAGCGATTAGGAGACTAACAAACTTGATCCTTATCTTAATTAAGGATTCAACCTATCATCCGATTTAATCTAATCTTCATTCAATCTTAGTGAACAATCGTCACTTTAAAGTTTCTTTCTAATGAGAATCAAATCACTATATTTCTAATATTATACCTTCAGTAGCAATCTCACCTGGCTCGAGTATATCTACACATATCACAATTCTCTGCTTCCTAAGGGTTGGTTGTGAATAACGCGAATTGATAGCCCAAAGATTTCCCAAGAGGATTAGTTGGAAAAACGCGTATAGATCCGTCACAATGTTCACTACAGAAAATTATTAACTGAATAAGTTAATAATTGCATAGATTATATAATTCTTCGCAGTAATTCATTGAAGATGTTATTTATATTGGCAATTTTTTTTAGGGAGGAATCTAGAATTTGTTATTGGTAAATATGTATCACTTTATGTGATAAGCATGTATTATACATAAAACAAGTTATGGAGGCATCTATAAAGAAAAAACACAAAAGGAGTTGATGTCATTTTTTAATAATATTTAGAGTTATGTAGTCGTTTTTGTTAGTTATATACATAAAAAGATTAATACAGGGGTCTCTAAGCTAAGGCCTATGAGATATCACCGGCCCTTGAGCCCCACCAATCGAACCCGGCGAGTTGATTTTGATTACATTTTAAAATTTACAATGTAAGTAAATTATGAAAACTATTAAGAAGCACAATGACTGACATAGGTTAAAAATTGAAAGTTTTACCTCTAATTACTTATATGAGATTTATCTCAAAAATCTACAAAAACTAACATTCATAAGTAATTCGCTTAATGTAAAACATTAGAATTATAATTAATGATATTTATATAGCTGCATCAAAATAAACAAGTGTTTGTTGTTGGGAATGAAATTTACTTGTAGAAACATTAGCAGCAACTCCAAAAGTTCATCAGTTAACTTGGATTAATAAACATTTTTTTTTATCGCATTTTGGAGTGTATTTTTTCAATTCCTACTATTAACTCACACTCTGTATATATTTATTTATCTTTGTGGAATTTTCAATCGTTAATAAAATACATTTTAAAAAGCTCAATTGAGCCGAAATTTTATATGCATGATTATTTTGGATGACAATGCAATAATTTAATTATAATTAATAAAAATTAATTGATTAAAAGAATTACAAACACAGCTACGTTGGCATCATTTTTGGAGACTTAGCAACCCTTTTGGTGACTTGTGTCAAAACTTGAAAAGGTTTTTTTCTATCGTTTTAAAGCATTCAGTTGAACAGAAATTTTATATAAACGATTGTTTTGGATGACAATATGATACTTTAATGATAATTAATAAAAATTAATTACCACTTAATGTTGTGATTCTGTCATATGTATATACATATTTATACCAATAGATTACCACCCTGTGCCATTAACTACAAAGCCCTCAACAAGTCTAGAGCGTTTTGGAACTGATGCATGTAAATCAATAATAAATTCTATCTTACGTTACAAAGACTATGATTCCCATAAAAATTCTCACAAAGATTTTCAAAAGCGATTCGTTGATAATCATTCAATTGATACGGGCGTTTAATTTATGATAGATTATGGTTTAGAGATGATTTGAGAACGTCTGTTTTGCTGAGCACAAAAATATTTCACAAAATATTTTACCATAAATTAATTTAGAAGACACATTAAAGCATGCTACATTTGCCGACAAAGTTTAAATAGGAAAAGTATACCAAATTTATCAAAATATAATGGTTTTGTATACCCAGAAATGCCAGGACATCTTTCTACTTTGGATTTTTATATCAGAAAGATTCATTTCGCCACGAATACCTTTCATGCAAAGTAGGCAATTGAGACATGTACTAGGTCAATTTGGAATATTAGGGTAAATAATGAATGTTCCAACGTCGTCAAAGAAGTTTCACTTCTATCGTGTGGCGTTCCACGCACCATTTTTCTCTTTCTTTAGTTTCTCCAATATTTTGCTACTGACTATAGCTTGTACACGGATAATATATTGAAATTATGCATATGTATAATATTTTAGAATTAAAAAAAACTGCTTGAATAAAAAAGAAAAACGTTTTGAAGCGAAATCTCAGTTATCCTCTTTTTATTTCATTAAATAACAATAGCATAAAATCTTGAATATTCCAGATACGTCTACAACTTAAATGAGGTTACTAAATTAAGTACCTCCCCACTTAAGGTATCCGACTACGTTCGAAATCGTGATTTTGCAGAGACGTACAAACGAATATATTTTCTTTAATATTTAGTGTCACTTAGATTAGAATACACGCATAAAATTGTTTTAAGAATATTACTACAAAAAAAATTTAAATGTGATATTTTGGCAAAAAATTAACACATAGATTTATTTATTTTCAAAACATTCTCCTTTTACAAAAAATTGCTTCAACAATAATAATTATATTTTACCTGTATAAGCTCAGACCTCTGTACACAGCCTGAACTAAGATTTTTGAAATACACTGGTGTGCAGAACTTAAGCAACAATGTAAAAATTTAGCAGATAGCCATGAAATTGCAGAAAAGGAGGTCTGGAGATCAGTACAGTGAACACGTAAGTCATTAGAAACGTCATGCGTATGCAAATATCAGGAACAAAACGTCAGAAGCGATGTGAGCGTACGCAAAACGCGTGATGTCGGCGCGCGCTGCTCAACAGTAGAATAAAATGAAGGACGGAGACGCAATTCAACATATTCGCTGCAAGTGCCAGTGAGTCAGTTCGTGAAATATGGCTAGAAGAAATCACCTGAACGACTTCACACGTGGAAGAATGATCGGAAAGCTGGAGGAGGGGCGTACTGACACCAGTGTAGCTGCAGAGTTCGGAATCAACAAAAGTGTCGTTTCGCGCGCTTGAAAAGCGTTTCAAGCCACTGGTACAGCTGTTAGAAAGGTTGGTGGTAGCCGCCCGAGGACGACAACTGCAGGGGATGACCGATATATCATCCTGTGGGCGACAGCAGTCAGCAAGCGCCATTGCTCAGAAACTCTGTACAGCAACGGGTTGACAAGTGGTGGCCAGACGCCTTCACAAAGGGAGCCTGTTCGCCCGCCGTCCTGAACGCTGCCTCCCGTTGAAAGTTGGCCACCAAAGCCACCGTTTACAGTGGGCCAGAGAGCACAAAAACTGGACAACTGATCAATGGAGTCATGTCCTCTTTACGAATAAGAGTCGGTTCAGTACCAGAAGCGATTCTCAACG
>BMAV01005107.1:462762-487924 GCA_019973955.1 Trichonephila inaurata madagascariensis
TCAGGGACCGCGGAATAGTCTCGGTCGTTGGCTGTTGCCGGTAATGTTTCAGTTGAGTCGCTTGCTCGAAAATGCTGATTCCACAAAATCCCAGTGTAAAGCTGGCATCAATTTTGTCGCCTTAAATTTGTCTTCGCCTTAAGCAAACCTTAAATTTGTCGCGGCAGTTCCGGATTTAAACCTTTTTTGCGCCCATGAGCAAAATAAAAATTGCTGTCGCAACTTTTCTCCCACCAAAATTCGACGACAGAGCACACAGTTGCTAAAATAATCCTTGACTCAGATGACACAAAATACGAAGCTTCTCAGTTTTTTTTTATATAAGTTATTTTTACGGAATAATTATATATGATATTTTACATGTCTTTTACTCTCAATTGCATTTCTAATTTATCGCGCTGTGTAAGCATATTTAATTTGCCATTAGTTTCCAAATTTCATGACAAATTCATTGGGAGCGTAATAAAAAAATGTTCTATGTTACTAGAACTATAATTCAATGAATAAACTTCAGCCACTCGCTGTCTATTTTATTTGTTTACTTTTCATTGAAAACTCAAAGCACTTAGCTGAATAGATGTAATTGTAGTTTAATATACATCAAACGCTACCTGTATAAAAATACCGCACTCTATAATGTGTCACAATGGGCACAAACCCATTTGTCTAAATTCGGGCCATGCTTATCAGATTATCCCGGGAAGGAACATTTTGGAAAATAGAATGTTACGTGTCGTCCCAAGACTTAAGACTCTTTGAGGTCCTAGGCCCCAATAAATCTTAAGACTTTTGAGGCCCTCGGCCCTTTTGCAAAAGTAAGCCCTTGAGATCTTCAAAAGTAGACAATATATAGCATGCATTGTCAAATACTCGTTCAAACGGTAATTTGAAACAAATAAATACGCACGACTCTCAAAAACCTAGGCACAAAGCGGCTCGACCGATGGCCGCATTTTGACTCAATGAGTTGAATGGTATTAGGCCTAAGCCTAGACATGGACAACGATCATCACATTATAATACAGCCTTACCACTTTTACCAGTTGATATACAGTCTGATATTCCCTGTTTTTCGGAGAATATGTACGGGAATAATATTTGATCATTAAAATTTTTCGGATCATGATCTTATTCAGACAGAGTCGAGAACGAAACTAGGTCCCCAAAGGGCGAGGCCCTGGTCACAGGCATGGTTGGCCCATGCCTTAAGACTTTCCTGATTGAAATCATATGGTCTATCAATTATATCCTTTGCATTGTTTCTAAATTGGGTGTTAAAAGAGCAATTCAATCATTTCATGACTCTTTAACATAAGCCTTAACTCCATCTTTAAATTGCATTTTACTGAAATTGTTAGGGTTATTATTTCAGTGAATATTAGTTTGATATTTCATTAATGCTATCATTATTTTAGTACTTACGTCCACCAATTTCGTTAAATTGAAACATGTTGCCAAATGCTGCAATATGCAGCCAATAGGGGAAATCGTCCCCCCTCAAACTCGAACATAATAATAAAGACGACAGCATTTGGCCGTATTTTTTTAACTGGCGACGTCTTTGATTTTGGGAAATTGGTGGTGAATGGTATATAACATGTATAAGTACCATCTGTGTCATATTTAATGAAAATAGTCTTACAAGACTTTTTTTTTATCTAAATTTAAACATCTTCGGTTACATGATAATCTGCACGGAAAAAAAATCAATTTTCGACCTTTCTTACAATTTAAACACTCACATTTATGATATCCAGATCCGTTATACAAAAATAAAAGTACAAGACTAATATAAATTATTTTGTTATATTTTTAACATACGTACTGTGATCGAAATGGTATTATGATGCATCTGGGGATGGATTTGAAATGATACCTTTCCTTCATCATCACTTGTAGAAGTCGGCTCAGTGATTACAAGAGGTTGACCATCAGCTATAGCTGATATGCGTGTTGGTATTTTTGCTGCTGGTTTTCCGTTAATGTAGTTGATATCGGCCTGTTAGAAGTTAAGATTTTTAATTAATAACGTAAGTGTAACATATGATTAAGCATATAATGATAGTAATATTAATGCAATAGCTAATTTTTAAGTAATTACTCCTTATATAATATAAATGAAATGAGAAAATTATTTATATACGTTACTTTTTCAATTTAAGAAATTTTCTTTTGAAAAGTTACTTCCCTAAAATATTGTAATGCCAAATTGATACTTAACTCTCTGAAGCATAATGTAGCTAGCAGGCACCATACCATTTGATCCTCTGCTAGTTTCATAACATTGATTTAATAATGTAATCATGCACTGTAGCACACAAGTTCTACACTCTAAGCTAACGAACTGGTACCAAAGAAAACAACTAGATGGCGCTTCAAAGGCAAGGTGATACCTAGGCTGCCTTGGTGCTACAAAATGGAACAACTTTCTGAAGTATGTTTGTTTTACAAACTATGTATGCAAAAAAACGGGTAATTTTATACCTTTAAGACCCAACCCGCGTGATCTTGCCCGGTTAATTTTTTGTTAATTTTTTTTAATTACAAAATTTTTTGATACATTTTATTATTTTTATGGAATACTGTGCTAAATTTCAACCAAACACTTTTTCATGTGTCTAAAAGGAAAAGAATTATCTCATGAGAAGAAATTTTACAGCTGATGAATAAATCAGATTCTGAAGCTCGCGCGTAATTTCTCAATGACGACTATGCTGCAGACAAAACATATGAACGACGTATACCTGAAGAAAAATCAAGTTCAGATGAGAGCGATGAAGAAAAACATGCAAATATTTGTAATATAAAGACAATTTTGGAACATCCTTTACCATCACCATCTCTTGAGCCCATTCATTTCATTGTTTTACCTGTAGCAAATCCTTGGTTTCAGTACAAACAAATAGTTAACGTGCCTTACCAGCAAGCTTACAATACTGCCAAGTGCAAAATTAAAAAATGCGATAAATAACTCTTTTCCAATGGTAAGCTAATTATTGAAAAAGTTTTTTTATTGATTTTGCAAATTTTATAGTAGTTAGTACAATATTTAGGTCAGTGTTTCTTAAACTGTGGGGCGAGCCCCCCTAGGGGGCAAGCATATCAAAAAGTCGAAAATAAAAGAAAATTTTTAAAAAATTATAAGAAATTACTTAAAGGAAGCAAAACAAAATACATTCTGACATAATAAAAATACGCGTTGCACTAATTTTGTTATCTGTTGCAATTTAAAAATTAGAAAAGAAAAGCAATATAATAGTTTTCTTATTACTTAAGAGTATATATACATATACTATATACATATAATATATACATATTTGTCTTGTCAAATCTAATTTCTTCCTGCTTCAGCACTGTAGGTTCTAGTACTTCTTCACTTTTATTTTATATTACTATATATATATATATATATATATATTAATTGACTTAAAATATCTATTACTGAAAAATAACGTAATTTAAAAACCTCTTACTTGAAAGTAATATATATAAAATTTGATACTTATCTTGATAATTTGAATGGCTTATAATTAAGATCGTATCGTAATTTTAGCGTTAAAGTACATTATTATTGCATTCAATACATTGTGTGGGGGGCGTAATGAAAATTATGATTGAAAATTGGGTTGCAAGTATTGAAAGTTTGAGAGAGAAGCACTGATTTAGGTACAACTACAAAACTAAAAGTTCCACTATTTAGGTAGAATAAGCAAAAACAAGCGTCCCAAAAAGGGGACAATGGTAAATAGTGGATTGACAGTGATACCAAGATTTTATATTTAGCTATAATTATAATTTCGAAAGTTATTCTTACGATTGAACTACTGTATTACTAACTTTTGATGACAGAACACACGAGTAGATAAAAATTATAATAATTTTTAAAATTGATCGCTAACAGTTATATATTGATTTTAGAATAAATTTGTGTACACCATTTACTCAATTGAATAAAATTAAAATGCGTAGACTTTGCGCTATTATAAATTATATACTTCCTTTGTTACCTCAAAAACAGACATCAGACCAGGCTTGAAATCTTGAAGACATCTCTTAAAAGATATGACAAAAGGAGTCTTGGAAAAACGACCTTTCGCATCTATTGCAACTTCTTTGTTACCTGTTGCATCATCCATAACAGTTGCTTCGACAACCAAGTGTGAACCCTCTATCTCAGGAAACCAACCAATATCCTTGTGTTGAGCAAACTCGTTAGTGCTCACTACTTGTTCGTAAGATCCATCTATTAACTAAAAAAAATTAATTGTGATTTTACATGATTAAAAATCAATTACTTCACATTATTAGGTTCGGCTGAAACTTTCCTAGCTGCGTTCAAGCAAGTATGCTGAAGGCCATTATAGGAAAACCATATAAAGCTATATAAGTTGTATTTTGTAAAACTATTCTTTTTTACCTTATATTTTAATGAATCCTATTACTAAAAAAAATCAATTTTATATATATATTTCAAAAACACAATATTTGAGAATTTGTTTTATAAATTTGTGCATCAAAAAGAGAAAAGGGGACAAGTATCACTTTCAATTTATGTTGTACACTGGTGAGCAAAGCAAGCAACAATATAAATTTTAACCAGATAGCCATCGAACTGCCGAAAAGAGACTATATTGCGATCCGTACAATGAACACGCAATTAAGTAGAAGGGTGATGCGTATACAAATGTCAGAAACAAAACTTCATGAACGACGTGTATGTATGTAAAACGCATGTTTTCGGTTCGCGTAGCTCAAGACTACAATAAAAGGAAAAACGGAGGCCCAATTAAAAACATTCGCTGAAAGTGCAAGTGAGTTCTTTCGTGAAATACGGCAAAAAGAAATCACCTAGAACAGTGCTCCGCAACCTTTTTATTTGCGGACCGGTCAGCGTTTGATAATCTTACCGCGGTCCGCTGAGGGTGGGACACGTTGATTGTTTATATTTTAGATTGTTTTGATTTAACATTTTTAATTAGTCACATTTAAATGTGCCTTCTGAATAAAATATAGTTACACCAAAAATGAATAAAAGGGATTTAACGTGGAAAGTTGCGCACAAATCCAAGAGAAATGCACCACTTTAAATAAAATGGCAATAGTTAAACGTTCTTTAGGCAGCCCGGCACCATTTGATCCCCAACCGGTACCGGTCCGGGGACCGGGGGTTGAGGACCACTGAGCTAGAAGACTTATTGGTGGAAGAATGATTGAAAATCTGGAGGTGGGGCTTAGTTTGACCAGTGTAGCTGAAGAGTTCGGAATCAACTAAAGAGTCAATTCGAGGGCTTGTAGAGCCTTCGTACAGCTGATAGGTACAACTGTTAGTCGTTGGTGGTACCCGCACTAGGAAAACTATTGCAGTGGATGACCGAAGCATCGTCCTGAAGGTGAAAGAGTCCGATACCAGTCAACAAGCGCCATTCCTCAGCAACTGTGTGCAGCAACAGGGCTACAAGTGTTGAGGTTTAATGTGGCCAGACGGCTTGACAAAGATGGCTTATTCGTCCACCTCCTGAAAGCAGCATCCTTTTGAAAATTGGCCATCAGCGGCACAGTTTAGAGTGGTGTTAGGAACTCACAAGCTGACATCTCATCAATGGAGTCGTGTCCTCATTATACAGATGAGAGTCGTTTCAAGGCCAAAAGAAATTCAACGCCAGTTGAATTGGAGAGAGGTAGGGACAAGGTTTCATCCCAACAACATCACAAAATTGGACAATTACGGTGGTGCTGGAGTTGTAGGCTGTGGAGGCATTAAGCTGAGCAGGCAGACTGAGCTCCACGTTTTCGATAGAGAATATGTAACCGGAGATTGCTATTATGAGGAATTGATTTTTCCCCATGTGCGTCTGTTCTAAAGTGCTGTTAAGCAACACTTCGTTTTTATGGTTAACAATACACAGCCACACCGAACTGCTGATATTCAGTTGTTACTGGAAAGTGAAGATATCAGTTGAATGGATTGGCCAGCGTTCTCTTCCCTGATTTAAATCCCATAAAACACGTTAGGGATGCTTTGGGGAGACGCCTTGCCACACAGTTACATCCTCCGAGGAACTTCCATCAATCGAACAAGATGCTGGTTGAGGAATGGGCACTCTTACCTCAAGAACATTTGGACAATCTGATGCTGAGTATGGAGAGATGGCACGAAGCAATCAATGTAGTAAGGGAGGTCATAACCAATATCAAGGAACATCTGCTTCTAAATCTAACTCTTGGACAGACATTCATGTGTAACGATACTATGAGCTCACTAAAGCCTTTTTTTTATTCCATACTATTTGCAATTGTATTAATTTTTGTGCAACTATGCTTTCATCATCGTTAAGTACAAGTGTTTTAAGTCATTTCTGAATTTCATGTCTCTTGGACTATTTTTCTTGAAATTATGGCAACAAAAAAAAGACCTGTTGGTTGATTACATACCAATGTAATATATTGGCAGATCGGGGCACTGAAAAGAGAGTTAATTTAACTAAGATATTAATTTAGACGTCCAAAGATAATTACAAATTTACATACATAAAACTAAGATATATGGATAGGAGGAAGCAACACGCACACATCTGCTTTCCTTGAAGGATCAGTCGAGTTTGCAAAAGCTGCTCTTTATTTGCGACATTCCATTGTATTTCATGAAAAATTCCTCATGAGAATCGGCTTTCACGCACAGTGAAGATCTTTGAGATTTATGGCTATTGAGTTATCAGAATAACTTCAGCTGAAAAGGTTTTTTTTGTGAAGGTACTTAGCTACTTAGGATTTTCTGGTAAAGTGAACTGTATCTGCTGTTATTTTCCATAGGACCAGAGGTTCTCTCTTTTGGTCATACGGAAGAAGGTAATTGTATGTTCAATAAGAAGCCACTTTATTAGGCTGAGGGCTAATGAGAAATGTTACAATGTGTGAATACGGCTGAATTTTTATAGATCTGGATTCAATAATTGGATTTGAGTTTCTGCAACTTTCCTCTTCATTGATTTATTCACATTCATTGCTAGTAAATCATGTCAATAATTAAGTGATATAAATTATTTAATTAATGTAAAGAGGAACAGCAATGATAAAAATTTATAGCATGATTACAGCATATTAATAAGCCTTATGTATACCAAATAAAAATAATTTGATAACTCACAACCAAATGTATCTTAAGAAAAAGTTGCGAAGTAAATTTTGCGTTTACGTATTGTACCATCGACCAATTCGTCAAATGAAAAGACGTTGCCAAATGCCACAATAATGCAGCCAATAGCAGAAAACTGTTCCCACGCATTTGAAAACACACTATTTTTGACAGCATTTGGTGATGTCTTTGATTTGGCGAAACTGATCGACGAAATTATACGTAAGTACCGTAAATTTCAGTAGAAAATATGAATAATAACTTATTTTAAAGTGAACTTAAAACCGATGAATATCAAACAACATACAGTATGTGTGTATTTAGACAAATACATAAAGCAATAATATTGAAATGGAAGTATATGAGGATTATCATATACTTTTGGAATAAAAAAGAACCAAATGTTTTAAAAAGACTTTTGAAAAATTATCTAAATTTAAAAATATCGATTAAACTAATATGGAATATAAAACGAATTGAAAATACGTCAGTAAAAAGTGATCCAAATTTTAAAATATAATTGAATCTAAGTGATACAATTCAATCTAAAGAATGTGAAAAGTGAACAGAATATGTAAAGCAAACTATATTTAACTTTATTTCTGTGATGAATTTTATTTTTTAATGATTAATTAACTTTTTGAATTTGAGACAAAACAAAATTCATCGATCACACCGAAACGATACATTTATATAGCAATGTTGGGGAAAACATTTCTTACCTTCTTAGGTCCTACAATGGCAAAATAAGTAACTTGGGGTGCTTCTCCTTTTACGCCCAATCGATAAGTCACTGAACCTCGTACTTTTTCACCATAAACATACCTAATACATATAAACAACATTTTAAAAATATTGTTACAAATGTCGTGTAATTAATGTTTAATGTCATCTTAAAATAGTGTAAATAATATGTATCTGGATGTTTCACATACGTTAATATTACTTTATGTTCTAACTATTTTATGATTGTAATATTCGCAGGCGACGCCATTCCTTACATTATAATGATATTCCAATGGAAATATTGGCAATACAGCCAAGCTGGCATCAATTTGGCGACCAAATGTAACGACTTCGGGATCATGTTGGCAACCCGATTTGACGACTTAGCGACCACCTAGATTCTTCTGGAAATCACTGGAGCCATCTATAACATCACGATCTATGACATAAGTGGATTTTTCGAGAAAGTACAGGAGAATGTAGTCATGTAGACTACAAATATCAGTCATCTGCCGAGACTGAGTTAGTTTTATTTCAGCTATTGAAGAGTTAACTAGAGTGGGGTTGCTTGTGGATAATCTTAATCATTACGTACAGAGTGTTTCAAAAGTCACGCACATCCACATGGTAATCCTTGTTGCTTAAAAACCAAATTGGTTGTTTGAGATTTCTGTCACTGGATGGCAGCAGGGGCCCCATCATAAGAAGTTTTGAGCGTATCAGGCATCAGTTTCAAAACACCTGTCAGTTGTAGTCAATTGAGCACAACGGAAGGTGCATGATGTTTTTCTAAGAGCAAAGAATAGCCATCGTGGAGTTTTATTTCGCTATAAAATCTCATTGCCGTGTGATAATGCATTTCAGCAGAAATATCCTGTGGTGAATCAGCCCCAAATGCATCAAAAATAACACTTTTAGTGCAATGGTTCCGTGACACAGAATCGGTTGCAGACAGGAAGCGATCGGGAAGAGCGTCCATAGTGAAAATGAAAGTGGCAGATGTGGAGACCGTTTTACAAAGAAGTCCATTGAAAAGACAGTCCGTCTACTTCAACATCATTACGGAATTCATATCCTTGCTGAAAGTGATAAAAGGCCCGCTTGTTTGCTGCAAGACGGCGCAACGTGTCACACATCATGTGACAGTATGAAAGTTTTAACTGAGTTTTTCGATGATCGTATCATTTCCAAAGAACTTTGGCCACCTCGTTTACCGGACTTTTCAATTCAGGATTTTTTTTATTTGGAGATATCTGAAAAATGTCACATTCAGGAATAATCCCCATGCGCTTGATGAACTTAAGTGTAGCATATTTCCTACAATACCGGACATTAATTCTCATGCTCTTCGTAAAGTGTCAATTAATCTAGTAAAAAGAGTTCGATTGTGTGTCCAGGAAAACGGACATCATTTTGAACATTTACCTGACACCTGACAATAAGGATAACCGTTCAACCTTTGTTTGTTTTCATTCTGTTCTTGAAAACTCAACCACAAAACACCCGGTACTTGTATTTTTTAGAAGTGACAGTAGTGTCTGAGCGCTGTAGAAGGCGTGAAAATTTTCTAAGACATTGTGCGAACTTTACGACTGTATCTTCCATTTTTAAGGATTATTTCTCGACAATAAATTCCATCTGCTGTTAAGGAACTGTTTTGTTCTTGGGACTGATAGCAAAAAATCCATGAACCCCGACTTACGTAACAACATTATGTAAATTTTCAATGAGAAAACACACACAATGCATACTTTGTAATTAGTACAGACAAATAACAATAGTTTTAACCATTATATATATATAATGCTAATGTATATTTTCTAGGGAAAATAAATTCTTTGGAATTTGGATACTTTTACTAACATATTTATCAATAAGAAACTCAGTACAAGAAAATCTCACTATTATTCTCACGATTTTGGAATATTTTATATATATTGAGCGCATAAGAGTTTATTCGCAATTTAAGATGTCCATCAGAAACATTACTTAATAAAAACAGCCTTCGATATATTTTTTGCAAGTATCCCTTTTTCAAATCTAATACCATAATAAAACTCGAGATAGTCTTTTCAGAAAGAAAGAAATATCACCCAATTGAATTAGAAATTTGGAGAACAAATGTTATCTTGTATTATTTATGTGGTCGTCTATAAATCTAGACATAATATTTTGTGACGATAATATAACTCTTAATAATATGATAATTACCAAGAACTTTTTACTTCGTAAATTTAAACAAAACCTCTAACACTAAGCACATAAACATATTTCAATGAAAATATAATGTTAAATATATGAACATGTTTGTAAGATAAGGATTAATGAATCTAAATATTTTCGAAAAAGTTTTCCAAATTCCACTTACTTCGCGTTAACGGCCAAAACAATGTCTTTGTCAGATTCCAAAATAATTTCTGGTGTTTTGAGTTCAACCGTAAATGTTGGTAGAACTGTTAATAAAAAAAGTTCAGAGATTTAATTCAGAGTTCTCTATGATGTTTTGCTGCATACAAATAATATGAATAATGTGTATAAATACATTATGGGGTCTCAGGCGTGTTAATTTTATCTCGAGAGCTGAAAATATAAACAACTTTCAAACAGATATAATCCTTTGAATTTAAAATTAAAAATCCCGATTCTTTTACATATAATTTATAAAGGAATGAGGTTTCAAAAAAAGTGTAAAATGTATATGTGTCGCAGGAAAATGATGAAATTAGGAATCTCATTAAATCCCTAAGGGTTCATCTTGATGGTAGATGTTAAAATAACGTCTCTTTTCAAGGTCATTTCCCTGTTAAAAGTAAGGGATTTGAAAGAATCCCTGATCTGTGTCAGTGAAATGATGAAATAATATTGTCAAGAGTTTAAAAGTGTTTATTTAACAAATATGGTGCATTATTAAAAGTAGAAATAAGTAATACAACAATAGTCAATGAAATACAAATTATTTATTCGAAACTAATTAACAAATAATTAGAAAATTAGGCTGGTAATTTTTGACGTATAACATCTTTCCTCTCGGTTGCTTAAGCACTAAAATATCAATCCCTATGTTAATCCTATGGTACCATATTTTTAAAGATATGGGTTGATATTTAAGGGATCGATAGTACTACCTGTATGGTTTGGAAGTACAAGAACTCGACCTCCCAGGTGTCTTCCCTCCCCCCCTGTACAGCATTTTGCCAAAACAAATCCGGACTAGTTCATTTCACTGAAACAGTTCAGGGATTTGATAAAATCACCTACTTTCATCAGGGAAATTACCTTGAACAGACGTTATTCTAACATCTACCGTCAAGTGATTATCTCTCACGGATTTGATGAAATTCCTAATTTCCCTGCGACATATACAATATAATCATAATTTTAAAAATTATAAGCATATCAAAATAAGAAACATTTCTGTAATTAATATTACGTAAATTTTACGGTGCGAGTGATTTTCTAGGCTACTATTTTCTAAAGTAGTAGCCTTTGTTGCATATAAAACTTTATGGAACTATAAAACGTATCATACTCTTTAAACGCTACCTAAATTTAATGTTGTATATCTTTTGTATTTCAAAATATTTAAAAAATATTAAATTTTAAAAAAAAGTTTTAAATGATTTTTTTTATATTTTTTAATAAATATTTATTATTCTTTTTAAATAAAAATAGCTACAGTGTAAAAAAGATATATTTAACTTTATAAATCAACTTATGGCTAGTAATTAGACTACTATTTTAGAAAATAGCAGGTGCAATGTAGAGCTTCATAAATATTTCTTACAAAAAGGTTTCTTAATTTCATATGCTTATAATTTTTAAAAAATCATGATTATATTTTAAACATTGTACTCTTTTTTTGAAACCTTACTTCTTTGTAAATAATGTATAAAAGAAACGAATTATTAAATTTTAACTTCAGAGAATTGTATCTAATCAAAAATTGTTTATACTTTCAGCTCACATCCCTTCATTAACACCCTTAAAATCCCTTATAACGAATGTATAAAATATTTAAATTAGCACACAAGTATATTAAACAAGCCACAGGTACATTTTTTACATAGCCAAAAATAGGTAGATAAATATTAAATAAATTGCAATGCATTTTAAAATAAGTTTCATAAAATACACAACAAATTTTATACCTGACACACATATACATTTTTATTTGGAACATTAAAATTCAATTTGTATTCTTCATACAATTATTTCCATTATTTTTGTGCATGATAATTATTGAAACAGCCAAAGTAGTAATGAATACTAACATTGTTCAGTGTTCAATTTTATACTCAAAATCTTCGTATTTTTCAAAATAATTTAAGCCAGTTCCATTTCCAAGAATACATTTTTTTTCTTTACTTTCTATGATGTGTGTTGTACATTAATATTAATATTGCTAAAGAAAGAAATTCTATTATTTGAGAATGGAAGTGGCCATGTTATAAGCTTTAAAATGTCGTTAATTTCAATGGAAGGGAGAAAATGTAAGCACACACACACTTCAAAAATCTTATATATAAAATTAGATAAATTAAATTTCTTTTTTAATGCTTAGTTACAAAGAATTCTTACTATAAAGCTTTAATTCGGGAACTTTTACCACAATGTTTTGGATTTATTGTTGTATAAAGGCAAGCTATGTGTCTTGTTTAAAAAATATCGAAAGGTTCTTGGGTACATATATTTAACCCTCACAAATAATCCGTTCCATTTTTAACAGATAAGGGGATATACTTTTTTAAGTAGGAAGGGGGTGTTGTGAATTTAACTTTTTCAGCCCTTGAGAGGGTCCGGCACGTCTGTAGGAGATAATGTTAAATTACGTAAGTTTATGTACCTTTTTCTCAGAAACTGCTCTCTTCTCATAGATAAAATTTTTGCAGAAGGTTATGTGTACTATCAACAAAACTTTAATGAAGGGTTTTTGTTAAAAATAAAAGTAATTATGAATTTTTTTAAAAATATTTAATTTTTTTCCTGAAATTTAGTTTAAAAAGGCCTTATCTAAAACGGTTTGCCAGATATATCTAATGCTCTCCATTAAAATGTGTAAAAAAAGTCTGCTCACTGAAAATTTAAAGATTATACAGTAAGTAGTTTTTGAGAAAAAGGTACAAAAAGTGAAGAAAATTACAATTCGAAAAAACAGGCTTGAAAGTAAAAATTTGAAATTTGTTGAGCATTTATCTTTCTAAGCACTTTCCAGAAGCATATGAAGCATTTTCTTTACCCTATGCGTCTAAAAAAGACTCTTCTATTTTTTTTTTTTTTAACAATTTAAAATTTTTTGGGTCTCAAAATGTTTTCGTTGGGCTACACGAATCCTAAGTGCATCTAATGTTTTGAAGCATGACACACAGTTGTAATTTAGTTCGATATCACAATGTTTAAAGATCATTAATTTTGCTACGTGACTCACATTGAACTGTGGAATAAAATTTATGCTTAATTTTAGAGTTTTTAATTCCACAAATGTTGATCTTGGAATCACTGTCCATAATGTGTTATTAACACCATATTGTGTACTCATTTTTTTGGATAAACCCAGTACACTCTAAATGTTTCCTCGTGAACATCATATGGATTCGCGCTCATCAGAAACTTATGCAAGGAGAATCACAGGTACTCCTAGCAGAGCTCATTTGATACGCGTCAAAGAGTAGCTTCATTTAAGAAATAAATAAAAATACTTCTGACTGTCGTATTTCCTCATATCGTATATCATTTCAAACAGAAATATTTGAACTTTTATAAAATATAAAAAGGGGAAAATCGATAATTTTTCAAAAATTCATGTGCCGGACCCTCTTAACTACATCCTCTACAAGTACAATACGCCGTACTTACTCGCTTCTAAGCCACACTATTTTTCCAGTATTAATGCCACTGAAAATTGGGAGTGGCTTAAAATCGAAGGCAAAAGAATTCGTTGGATGGGAAAATTGAGTTTCCACCGCTTTCAAAGGGAAAAACGTAACCATACATTCTGGCCACTTTCAACGATGACTTATCACGTTTCGTAGTTTATTTTCAGAGTATCCAGTCAATCCTAAATTTCTCTGAGTGCTGCTGTTTTTTTATTTTTTACTTTTTTATTTTATTTATTTATTTATTTTGTATATACGCTTTCTTTTAATCTCCTGAAGATCATATATATCGGTAACGGCATCAAGACGAGTTCACTATGACGAAAGTATGAAAAGAAAGTTATTTTATATCCAAAAGTAAACGGAAACAGACCAGAAGCCAGAAAATTTGGTACGGATGAAACTAATGTACGTCGATGGCATAAGTAAACTTTAACTAAGTCTTTCTCTGGACCGAAAAAGAAGGGATTGGATGGCACCGATGATGACACCTTGTGGAAAATTGGAGACACCGGCTTTAGTTCTGAAGTCAGCTGCGACATTGGGAGTGACAAATCATTTTCGGAACAAAAGATATTGACAGTTAGAGTAATTACAGACTGATGTATGTTTTAATACTAATAAAATAAATTAATTATTCATTTCTTATTAGTTCTCATTTAAAAATTTTTCGCAAAAACGTGTAGAGAATTTCGGGTGCGGCTTAAAATCGATGACAATATTTTTTTACAAAAATATGTTGAGAATTCGAGGTGCGGTTTAGAATCGATTTGTGGCTTAGATTCGAACAAATACGGTATCAATAACGTGAAGTAAGAATACACTCAAAAGAGACAAAACGGTAGAATGAATAGTTCACTGATATCTCCCTGTATCAAAGCCCCCTCTCTCTAAGACGCTTACCAACTATTTAAAAGAAAATTCTTTCCATTTTAAATTTCACTTGAATTTTCCTTTCAGTTATTTTAATTTTTTTATTTTTTTATCGTGTTTTCGAGGGTTTTTTTTTAAAATTTGGAACACAAATTTGCCAGATTTAGTCTCTCTTTGCCAATAAAAACCGTTCAAATATTTAATTCGCACTCATAAGGAAGATGTGCTTTTTTGAGATCATGTAGAAATAGTTTCCAAAAATAGAAAATTCTTTTTTATTCTCTATATCAGGGGTCGGCAATCTACGACACGCGTGCCACATGTGGAATGCGGTACAATTCTCAGTGGCACTTTGCACTACTCAACTAATTTGTTAATTACTCAATTTTGGGTGGACGGAATTTGATAAATTTGTAATGGACCTTATTTAACAAACATCTCCTAATTATGGACTTTTACGAAGTTACGAAAAAATCTGAAAGATAACTGTAAAAATTAATTTACAGCTGTTTTGTAAATTATTGAATGCGGTCCCTAAAATATACTTTGTATTCCTAAAAGAAAAAATATACGTTTCGCTATATTACGAACACTTTCATTTCTCGTGATTAAAATTTTCTTTGAAATTCTGTTGTTGTGATACTATTCTAAAATAAAAGGTTTCCCGATTTTCTTCTTGTGGTAAAAATTAAGGCACTGAAAATCTCCATAGAGCTCAAGTGATTTGATTAAGATTCATATGTTTTGAAAATACATTCTAATTATATTAACTTTTTTGAAATGTCATTTTTTCTTGAATTAAACCTGTCAAGTGTTAAAGAATAATGCTATTTGCATTCCCTCAAAATCTCAAATAATTACACATGTTTATTAATTGTGGAAAAATTTACATTATACTTTAATTTTTAAGTAGTGTATAAATATAAAGTGAAATACATCAAAGTATCTTACCATATTCTTGCAACTCAAAATGCACTGTGCTACTTTGTTCCAGCTAAAATAAAGTGAATATTATTATCATACAAGCTACAATAAGTACAATAATTATAACAATATTAGTGCATTAAAAATAAAAATGAAACTTCTCAGAAACCTTAATAATTTAAATGGTACTTGCTAAACCATTCAAAAAATAATAATAAACTGAAAACAAAGGATAAATTAATTATGTGGGTAAGAGAGAGAGAGAGAGTGTGTTTTTTATCCATAAAATTTTTGGATCTACGAGGGACTTTCCGAAAACAGTTTTCGTCATTTTATTTTAAAATGAAAATTGAAGACCAAACAAAATAATAATAATAGTAATCGCCACAAGAAAACACACCAGTTGCTGGTTCAACGACGAAAAGAGCGTCAGAGTAGTGGTGATGACGCATGCGCAGAGCGTCTTAGAAGAGAGAGTAGCTTTAGATCGGCTGCTACTCTCTACCGAGGCAATTCGAGAACAAATTACGATGGCAGACAGACGTATGCTAACAACGTGGTTGACACTCAAAGTGCACGCTGTTATCCGGTATGAATGGACAAGGGAGCAAGTGATCTGTCTTGAGATCCTGTCTTGTCAAGCGCCAGTCGCTGGTGTTGGATGTTCAGAGAAGGAAGGCAAACAGGGGAAGATGAAATTCAAAGTGAGAACCCATTTCACATCCATGAATGAAAACAATATTACCCAATCGTACTTTCACCAGTTTATTTGCGCCTTGTTTCCTGAAGAAAGTCGCCCTTTGAGGACGTAACTTCCAAATCAAGACTGAGAGGCAATTAGTTTCTTTAAAATGATTGCACTCTACAACCAATATTTAAATGTTGGTAGCGACTGTGCCGTAGAATAGGACAATATGTGTTGTCCCCCCCCCCCCCCCCCCCCCCCCCCCCCCCCCCAATAAAGTGCTCCTGTTAAAAATGACGAAACCTACTTTCGGAATTCCCTCGTACTCGATGTACTTTATACGTACTATATAGTGAAAAACTAAAAAAGAAAAGAAAAAATGAGTAAATAAATCAAAGAAAAAAAGAAGAAAGATTTTAAAGAAATTAAGATTAATTTTCGAAGATTTTAAATAAATCGATATACACTGGCTTCCAAAAGTTAAGGTACAGCCGTTTTTTGTACCTCATTTGCAAATGAATGAATGTAGAAGCAACAAATTTGGATGAAATGTACACTAAATAATTATTTATTGAATGCGTTCTAGAAATTTATATAATCGTAATACAAAAAATGCACTCTTGGGGGAAAAGTCAATTCTTGGAGAAAACAGCACATCACATTTTTAAATGGTAAAATGTTATAGAAACATTACAAAAAAGGATCCGAATAAGAAATGTGTTCACTCCTAACTTGAATGCATTGGAGGCAACAACTAAGAATGCTGTCTATTAAGTTGGTGGACGCCGAAATGGAAAGTTAAGACCACACACGGAGAAAGAAATGTTTCAACTCATGTAACGACCTTGGAGGATGATTTAAAGCAGCAATCTGTCTTTCAAGATAGTCCCAAAGATGTTCTATCACATTCTGGTCCGGAGATTGAGCTAGTCATTCCAGTCACTAAAACCCGTGAACCACAAAATAGTCCTCAAGAACCTCAGCTTAGTGAGGTCGTGCATTACCATCCATCAGAATGAAATTGTTACCAATATCATCAGTATATGGGTGGACATATGGATCAGAGATCTCGTCCAGATATCTCACACCAGTCAGAGTTCTTCCAAGGAACACATGTAGATCAGTTTGATCACAGAGTGAGATCCCTACCCAAAACCATAAATCCACTACCTCTATAACTGTGTCTTTAAATAGTGTTGGATTGATGTTATCTGGTGCGCTGTTACCTCCAGATCAGCAGATGCCCTGAATAGCTCTCCAGTGTTAATCTGGACTCGTCTGTGAATACAAAAACCCATTGCTGTAGGGTCTATTGCTAGAAATCTGTCCTCTTAACCACAATAAGCGGGATCTTCTTTGTCTAAGTTAAGGGACACACACGCAACTAGTCATCTTGTATAGAGAGCTATATTGTGAAGACGTCTTAGCTTCATAGAGGCGGAGACTCTTCTCCCTGACACTACTTTGTGGTCCTCAATGAGGTACGGCACAGTAGTGATACTTTCCTTTGAACCGAAAATGATGTAAAACGGACTTCTGCAGGTGTTGTAGCTCATTTACAGCCTGGAACATGTCTTCTGGACACAGAATCTTCGGATTGATATTGATCTCACAATCGTTGGACAACACTGCGAGACACATTGAGTCATCTAACAGTAAACTGTACTGACTGCTGTAAACGAAAAGTCCAACATGTATTGAAAATCAACAAAATTTAAAAACGAAATTACGAAAACTTAATATTTGCCTATTTTCCTCTCACTCATAAATACCTACAGTAGAACGTCTTTTATTCGAATCAATTGGGATCGGACACCTCTTGGATACGTGATTGTTCGGATAACCGAAAACTGAATGCAATCCATGCAGTATATGAAACCGGACACTGTACGAATATTGAAAATCATTACATGCGGGAATCGTGCTTGAAGAAAAAGCAAAATAGATGCAAAATGTCACAATTTTACCTTTATTTTTGAAAATAATCACTTAATTTTCGCTGCACCATTGTACACATTCGTTTTTTCGCTGCAAGATCTCTGATTCTCTTGAGCAGCAGTAGTTGAGTAAGACAGAACTATGATTGCTGTTCGTATCACTGTAAAGTTGTCTCTAACGCAGAAAACGCGTTAGCATTTGATGGACCCTTGCTACTGTCGTTGTTGTTGTTGCCCTCGTCTTCATCTGTTTCATCGTCGACAGGGGTGGATTCTTCTTGCACGGAAGTCAAAATTTCGTCGTCATTTAGAATTTGAAATCCATAGTCTTCTGCATCGCATGTCATCCGGGTGTTTCTACATCTTCATCGCATTCTTGAAATCCTGGGAATGATTGGAAAAAGTCGGTAATCTACTACCTGTGCTCTTCATTGAAGTCTTTTTCTTCTTCTAAATCAGGACACAGCTTATTGTATGCATTTTCATACACAGTACATGTAGCTGAAAAAAACTGGTCTGGATATTTGACGCTCCGGATAATAAACGTTCGGATAAACGACGTTCTACTGTATTCTTTTCTATAAAAATAAAAGTGGAAGCTATCATTTTTGCATTAATTTTTTTAAAGTTAGTTTTGTCATTCATATTAACTGTTAATTTTACTGTTAATGCTTTCTTTTCTTATGGTGAGCTTTGAGAAAAATTAACTTTTGGAGGCCAGTGTATTTACAATTTCACGAATGTTAATGTAATCCAAAAACTGTAATCGATGGAAATATTACCTTATATCCATAATGTACAGTCGCTGTCCATTCCCCCATAATTGGAAAATTCGGGAACTTGTACATATGACGAGCAAACGCGGTTTGAAACTTCGAGGTTTTGCCTTTAGTAAAAGGAGTTTCTTCCACTGTTGTGCCATTGGGATTCTGAAAGAAAAAATTACATGAATTTTTAACAGGAAAATATATTCCGTTCACACGTTTTTAACTGTATTTGACTAAAGTGTGACTTTTCTCATGTTATTGAACCATACATTTAACTCTATTTCTTCTTTAAAACGACATAAAGTCTTAAGAACTTTTTTCGAAGAGATATTTATGCTCACCCGCGTTATAATAAATATTTCTCCTCCTCTTTTTTCAACTTTCTATCTTTCTGAACGAATTTAATTTATAAAGAGAAAGAAAGAACTTAATGAGATGATAAAATCATGAATTATTTGAAGTTGTGAAGCTTGTTATATGTAAAAGAACTAAACATCAGAACGTCCTCTTGTGGTGTTGAAGAGACTTATAAGAGGATTACATCTAGTCTGCGATGAGAAAGTTTTATACAAATTGATTTCGGATTTCTCTTTTTCATGTTGCCTGATTTTATGTTTAATTTCGTAACTTCTCTCTTTCAGAGTGCAATATTAAATTTAATTACTGAGTTACCTTCAAAAGTTTATTAAACAATAAAAAGTAACTTCTTCAGGTGTACATACTTCATTGTTACAACAGATAGATTGCTTTATAAATTTTGAAAAAAAATAATTGAAAATTTTCTTTTTTCCTCAGGGATTAAATAGAACTTTATATATAGGAAACATAAAAATATGACTATCATTTTGTTGAATTTATCGCCCTTTTGGCGCAAAAGATTTTTTTTTCCCTATCGGGTACATTTAAATAGGATCTAATCAAAAATTCTTTTCCCATCGCCCATGTTTAATTATGTGCAAACATAAAAGTTAGAATTCATCATCTTTAAGAAAGTCATTCTGATAGAGCTAATTTTAGTTTCTGATGCAAATTTTCATATTGAGTGAAGCATTTTCTATTCATCACAACTTCTGAATGCATGCCGCTTCATTTCACTGAAGTATATTACAAGTAGAAAAATGAGAGGTCAGTATGGACTAAACCAAATATAATTGTACATTTTTAAAGTAACCAAAGACAAAAAAAAATTAAAATACATGTTTCCAATACATGACTTATCCATTGAACAAAATACGAAAAAAAAAATAATAATAATTTAATACCTATAGAAATGAAATGACATAAGAAAGGGGCGTATAATCTCTCAAACAATTAAACGACGCTTTTAAAATTTAATACTTAAGCAAAACAAATTTAATTAAATACATTCACAACAATATTTTCATACATTCTAATCAAAACACAACGTTGTAACATACTTTAATTTGAAGCTTGATTGGCCTATCTGATGGTAACGCATCTTCATTGAGTGGTATTACTCGAATATGAACTAGACAAAAAGAATATTTGTGGGTAATTTAGCATATATATCAGAAATAAATGCAGTTCTGCGGGAAAAAAAAATTGTGATTATCATAAAATGAAAAAATATACATATTGTTTGTAACTACAAATCATTGTCGGCTCTGAAAATCAGAACAGCCCAATAAATATTAATATAATGGATTGAATTAATTGTTTATTGCAGCCCAGCCAGTATGGTGGATATGATCCTCGGCTTGTAACCGAGTGGGTTTGGGTTCGAATCCCGAGTAAGGCATACCTGTATCTTCTTTCTTTGGGAAAAGAAGTCGAACTTTCGCCTGTAATGGATTCCCGTCTCGAATGGAAAGCAGTGCACACTTTCCGTTATAGCTGGGATCATCATTTGTAACAAATGTCTATATTCTTTTGTTTGTATCGTATGTTTCTGTTCCACTTGTATTTCATATGTATCCCACGATAAAAACACACGACCACAACAACAATTAATTATTTATTGACGTTCCACTTCTAAACTACACAAGGGCTAGTGACGACGGGGCTCGTAATGTCGAACTATGGTCAAACAACGAGAACGACACATCTGTGTCAGAATTCCACTCTTCAAACTTTCCATCACGTCAACATGGAAGACCTTGAAGCTTGATATATTTAAAATACATCCCCTCTACATGGCGGGGGTTTAGTGACACCAGAAATCAAACCCACAACTTGATTGAAAAAACTCCAGCACGACATTACGACCATGATATGCGGTAAAGTTAGTATAAATGGGTTGATCAAGTAAAATATATATGCAAACAAATAGTTTTACTTCCAAATCACAACTATGTTACAATCAATACATGTAAACAATACATGCAAATAAAAATAAATATATGTAGGAAATAGTGTGTACTAAATTAGTTTCAAATATTTAATTAAAATGTTTTAAATTGTCAATACATTTTGGTTGTAAGAGAGTGCGACACCAACCAAATCAAATCTAGAAGGATTTCACTTTTACGTCAACTATGAAAGAGTAAGGTTCTCTCTCTCAACGCCCTTTTAGTTGATTCGTTTTCAAAAACAAAGCAGACTCCTTTTTAGGCTTAACCGTATTTGGCATCCTCATCTCACAGGTGAACCCTGCTTTCTATTCAAACTGTCTTTTATCTTCTTTTGTAAATAATTAAACGTTGTAAATATAGCGTGATCCTTAATTTTCTTTATCTTAATAAATTAATTGTTTGTTTAACTTGTGGTGGCAATGTTTTCTTTTTTGTTCAAAAATCCGCCTTTACCCCTAGACACCGTCTAACACATATATTTTTAAAAACTGTGCCACTAAGTAAGTAAATCTTAATTGATTATCGTAATTGGTAAGTTTATTTTGTTGTATTTGCTTATTATTCATTTTCTTAAATCAAATTTTCTAACTTCATAATTCATTTTCTTCGCACATGACCTCTAAACACACTCCCAATGTTCTCGACAATTTCATAGAGTAGGATCACAGAATCGAATATTTCCATGTTAGCGTCCTGGATGTGTAGGATTTGATCTTCTAGATGCGACTTCTGGTCAAATCAGTTGAACTAAATGACCACGGAAGAAAAGTCACATCTTCAAGAGTATTTGCTAAGCCTTTAGAATACTATTTGGAAGCGATAGCATAGTACGCAATCATGGTTGAGTAATTTTTTAAGCCGCGTAGCCCATCTATCCACTATTATAATTGCGAACTATCGAACGGTAGTCTCATTCGTCACCACTGTTGCTTATGGCAGTTGTCTCTCGTGTAGATTTTTTTACTGGTATCAACTCACTCACAATATGGCCGTGACACAGTAGCTCCTGAAATTCCCAGTACTTAACCCATTTACGAAATAAAATGACCCATTCATTTGATCCCGATAATTTACGCTTTATCAGATGCACTTAGATATATAGTCGGACCTCTATGTAATGAAGTCGCTAAATCCCGGGAAAAAGTTCGTTATATCGAAGATTCGTTATATAGAGGTTCTTTTTTTAATATACTTTATAAACCACATAAAACAAATTTCAAATTCATAAGCACTATATATTAAAAAAAGTAATTATCCACACCTTTTTAAAAATTAATATAATGTTTATTTTATATATCTTATCCATCAAAAAAAAAAAAGATAGAAAGAAAAACCGCAAGGAAAACAAGACAAAAGAATGTTGAAAAATACACTGTATTTTCAGTATTAAAAAAATAATTTTATATTAAAATTAATGAATTTTAAGGACATTTTCTCTAATTTTAAGCATACAAGAAATATTCAACATACATTATTTTATAACTAAGACACGTGGCAACTCTACTGAGTATGAAAGGCGATATCTCGCAGATGTTTCTAGTAAACTTGACAATGGGGGTTAAAGGTTGCACTTCTTGGATGAAACGTCCAGAACTCTATTTCTCTCGGGAGTTATGATCCAATAAAACCAATTCAAGATTTATGAACACCATAAAATGTGTTAAAGAAAGAATAACTTGAAATGTTCAGGGAAATGCTTTAAAAATAGGGAGAAAAAAATTGAATCACAAAAGAAAAAGTTCGTTATATAGGAAATGCACTTCGCTATAGAGAGGTTATTTTACGAAGAAAATCGTGAAATGTAACTTTTTTAACTAAGCATAACTTTTTAAAAAGCTGTTTATTTCATCAAAATATGCTCCATTTGCTTCAATACACCCTTTCCCAACGAGATGTTTTGATTCATAGATGTCTGTCTTTCTGATTTTCTGAAGAAATTCTGATTTTTAGGATTAATAATTTTTTTACATGGAATTTTTTATGCAGTCATCATTTTTACACTATTTAGCCCTTAAAACTGTTCTAAATGGTTTTTAAAAAATGAAAGTCCGTTGGTGATAGATCTGGTGAATAAGCGTAGTACTACAAAACTTCACATTTTAATTCATTTAATTTCACAATTGCTTTGTACTGTGTATGTGGCGTTGTCGTGAAGAAAGACCATACCGTTTAACACAAGTGACGGATGTATAATTTTCTATTTTTCATCCATTTTATTTATATATGGTAATGTAATAGATACATTAGAAGTCATTTCCACATATACTTTCAGAGCAACATTTTTCACAAATGTTTTGGTTCTTCCACGCGGTTCATGACCGCGATAGCCGAGTGGCATAGGCTGGCACTGTGGCTGGCTTTGTCACGAGTTTGAGCCCAGTACCACTAAAGACCCGCTGTATAGGACAGCGATGCACGCTAAATCTGTCGAGGGCTGAAACATCCTCCCGTTGGTGTAGTAGTTAGGAGAGGGGGTGCCAGCTCAGGAGTCCACGTCACTTGACCATGGTTCAAAATTACGTGGTCCGTCGCCAAAAGCCCTTGTGTAGCTGAACAGTGCGACGTTAATATTCACTCATTCACCCCACGTGGTTTATTTTGTAGGGACCGAAGTTTTTCAAACCAACATTGCCCTTTTCGATCTTTAACGGTATTATTTCTTAATGCCTGGTTTATGTTTTGTACAGTTTTTACATCATTATTACAAAGTTTATATATCCATATAAAAATAATCCTAATATCGGTTGAATTCATATCCATACGAAATGCAACACGAATAACAAAAGGGAACACTTGAAAAAAATCTTTGTTGAAACGCGATTCCGACAATGGATAATACGACTATAAACGAGGCTATTCCACAAAAGCATTAAGAAAACAGGGAGATAAACGTTCAAATGTAAAGAAAATCCAACATTTCACACACACACACACACATGTGTGTGCAACAACTTAGTACATAGCCTCGCAGAAGGGCGAAGTCCCTAAAGAGATACTGAAGGAGTAATTACAATAAAAAAAAAATCAAGTGTGTATTTTTGTATTATTTTAAACAAATACTTAAAATGCACTTAATATGAATATAAAAGTTTAAGTGTAATAAATTAAGCTTGCATTCACAGATAATAATAAATTCAAGGAGAGAAATTGTTTTGTAAAAATAATTAAAAATATTCATTAAAGTATTCACACATTTATTATTTTCTTACCATGTATGATATAAAATATTTACTGCATAATGATTGGAGAAAATTAAAAAGTAAATAATTTATATTTTCTGAAATTCTAAAACATTTCTTTTTTCTCTTCAATTTCAAAATATTACAAAAAGGTTTGACATTTTTAGAAGTAAAAATTTTAAAGTGAAATTTTTATGAGTGAACTTTTCAGTCAAATTTCTAAATATTAAAGTGAAAAGAAAGCTTAAAAAATTCAAATTAACTTACCCAGTTGGTTTGGTGTATAAATAGGTTTATCAGTCTGTATGAAAACATAGCCAGTTTTATTACTCACAGGGATTTGGATTTCTTTATGAAAATTTTCACTGTGAACTGTCAAAAGTACAGACTTTTCACCTGGCGTCGACAAAAAGCCGGGAGGAAAGTCTTCAGATCTGACATGAACTTCAAATATGTCAGCTACATCTAAAGTTAAAAATGTAATTGGAATTATTACACAGATGTTTATAACTAAAGAATTTTATGCATAACTCAATATTTTTCTTTATGTTCCCCTTATTTTATTCGAGTTAAGTAATAGCTCATTAACATTTTATCATATGATCTTTTTAGTATTTCTTGGTTTTTATAAACGTGCGCTATAATGACTATGTTCCTTACGTTCGTCATTTGATGGCTTTTAGGTATCTGACTACCTTAAAATCAAGGATTTCGTCAAAAATATGTGATAGTTTAAAAAACTAAAAAAAAAAAA
>BMAV01005107.1:506878-533568 GCA_019973955.1 Trichonephila inaurata madagascariensis
AAATGTTTTCAGTAACTAAATCATTGTTTCTTTTTATAAAATTTAAGATAATATTTCTAAATATTGATAGGTGTAGGTTACTACCCCAAAAAGGCATTTTTATAATGTTAAAATCAAATGAGTCTCTTTTTTCAAATTATTATTTAATAGCAAATTATTCTTATCCTTTAATTGAAGGTCCAAAAAGTTAGCTGACTCATTATTATAATTAGTGTTTTTACTAATTTAAAATAGTGGGGATAATAATTAAGGTTAGGAACAAAGTCTACTATATTACTAAATATAATTAAGTCATATATGTATCTAAAAAAGTAACAAGATTCATAACTAAGTCTTTCATTTTCATAAAAATGCAAGTAGATATTTGCGAAGCAGTTGCAAGCTGGTCCCCCTTGTGGTAAACCTTTAATTTGCTAATAATAGGCGTTATTATGGAAAATATAATTTTCTTTTAATAATAATTCAATAATAGAAAAATATTTATCATATTTTAATATCCTTTTTAAAAATTATTTGCTATATGCTATTTTAAGAATCTTAAACATGTCTTCTATATCTATGGATTAAATAAATTTTCAAAATCATAGGTATACATAGAAATAATTTTTTTACCTTGCATGCACTTAATAATGTCTATACTATTCTTAACAATAATAGAATTATCAATTTTGTCTAATGTAGATTGAATAATATTTTGTAGCTTTTTGACCGGAAGTGTAATATAAGTTTTAAAACCATTCGTAATAGTTCTAAATTTAACAGGAATTTTATGAAATTTAGGAGTTAGGAAAATATGAGGGAATTTAATATCCAAAATACGTAAATCTATTTTTTTTATAAAAAGCAGAGATTCGATTAAAAATTTCTCGCTTGCTTGAATTAGATTTTATAAAAGCAGAATTATTATGAAATTGTTTGTTTAGCATATTAGTATAAAACCATTTGCAAATAATTGCATAATTAAGCAGTACTTTATCTCGACATAGACAATAATAAAGTTCTTTTGTAGGTCTGCAATTTTGTTCTTAATATTATTGTAAGTTATATCATTATCAGTTTTATAGTTAATATTCAATAGCTCATTTAATAGTTTGCATTTAAATTCATTAAAAGCTACAATAGGAAGACTGTATTTAATAGCTTATTTTGTAATAAAATTACTAATATCTTTAGAAATTTGATTTTTAATAGCATTATTATTATTAGAGGTCATTAATCTAAAACTAGTACCTTTGGACATTGAGTATTATCTTTAACTATATTTAAATTACCAGTTACCACATGCTTGTGATGATCATTTACATATTCAGAATAATCTTTACAATTACAAACAATATTATTATTAATTTGCAAATCATTAATATCATTGTAATTAAAAATTGATCTACCTATTTTTTTATTGTATTTAAAAGCCTTCTTAATGCAAACGTTATTTATAGGCAGGCACTGAACATACTTATTAAATATATTTGAGAAATTATAATGTTATTATAAGTCTTATATTCATGAACAGTATGGTACAATACTCAGTAGAACTATTTACTAAATCTATGTCTTCAATATTTAATTTATGAATGAGAAAATTAACAATATCCTTAATAATATGTAAGGCATGACAGTCTTTAAAATCTTACTTTTTGAGGATATCTCTAGTATACCTAATTTCTTTTTTATTTAGACCAAACGTGAAATGCTTAATTTGTTTAATGTTAAAAGACTTTTCAAAATTGCTGCAAAAATCTTTAATTTTAGAATATATCTCAACTGGAAGTCTATGAGTTCTCCTCTTCCTATTACCTCTTTTCATACGTTTAATTTTATGTGTAAAGTTACTTAAAAAATAATTCTTGTAATCAGAATGTTGAATGCTAAGTAAAACATTTTTTCCAAAGTGAATAGTATTCAAACCATATGGATATATAGTGTTAAAATAATTAATAAAGTGGTTTTCCCACCACAATCTTTTTTGAACATGTGGTACTATTCTGAGAATAGAACATATATATATATACTGGAAAGTGTAACACTCAACAATACTAAAACAATGCAGAAACAACCTTAAACACTTGACGTAATTCATTTTTGAATAAAATAGGGTACACAAATTTCTAAAAGAACCAAAAAGCAAAGAGAGAGTTAAGTATGATGGGCTTCGGTATAAAAACTCAGGGACCTGAAAAAAAGTGTGTGTGTGCTTATGAGCACACCATGGAAGTGATAAATTCAAATTTTGTAATGATATTTTAGAAATTTTTTCGGTGAATAAAAAACAAGGGGCTATTAGTATTGTCATATAACATTATTTATTCATATGTCTGTTCTCNTTTTTTTTTTTTTGAATAACTACTAATATATTCAGTTTTTTTTCTTCTCTAAATTACAGTTTGGTAAACACTAACAAAAAAGTTATATAATTTCTAAATAAATTCTTTAAAGCTAAATAAAAATTTTGTTGCAGAAAGTTGCAGCGCTGCAGTTCAACATTTTATACTTGTGAAAAAGTTTTTCACATTTTTATTGCTTCAACTAATCGCTGGAGAATTTAACGAGTAAACTACAAACGTGCACAATCCGTCTCACTGGAAACAATTTCTGTTGCAAGATAGTCATCAAGAGTAGACATTGTAGTAGCTATGAAACTTTGGATTCGACCAAAAGAGAAATTTATATGATGCAGAAGTCAAATCACACTATAGTGGAGTCGAGTTCACTTCTGTAGAAAATGGGCAAATATGCAATCGTGTAATAATAGGAATTTGTGAAATACTGTTTTCCTGATAAAAAAAAGTTGCTAGTAGGTCTTTTCAATCGACAGAGTGATTCTATCGCGATCTATCCTTCTATCATTCGAAAATTTTATTAATAAATTCAGATAAAAATGTAAAAAGTTGAAAAAGAGTGGCAACAGATCTATCAAGGTTATCAGTTAGTAAGGAACATGAACTCTGACTCGTAGATGACAAACAGAAATGTGTATTTCAATGAAACGAAGGGATCGACTTAATGTCCATCTCTGACGTAAAGTATGCACAGTCATCTAGACTCACATTCCAATGGGAAAATGAATAACAAAATGGACAACATCGAACAATTTACAGACTATTTGATGCTAAAAAGGCAATGCAAAGAAAAATATCAGATTATTTTCCAAAAACTCAATAAATGTTTTGTTTCTCAAAAAACTTGAAAATTTTGTATTAAATTTCATTAGCTTCTTGTGAATGTCTTAGTTTCACTGATTTTTATTAAATACCTGCATATGTACATATTTATGTAAATAAACTCTGTTAACTAATCTAAACAATTTTTTTTTTCATTTTTTGTGTGCAAAATCCTTTAACACAAAAGTTTTTTATCACACACACAAAAAAAAATTGTTTCTCAGTCCCCTCAGATTCGTGTTAAACGATTTTCACTGTACATCTCTTGAATTATTCTAGTTCAAATGTGCTCTAGTTTATTTACTTAACGTGCATTACTTACGCGTCATGAGCTTGGTGAAAGGGGAAGAGAGGTTTCTCCCCCAAAATCGGGGTGAAACTGAGCTAAATCGCTCTGTCACCGGTATGGTGCTCAAAGCTACGGCTAATGACAGGCATCACTTAGTCCTTTGTCATTATGAATTTCGTGGGCCTTGATCCGGCCTTTTCTGACCAGTTGGGATCAATAACAGCAACAACATGAACTTACGCGTCATACATTCTAAAAAGTGTCGCGAGTCTAACTTAACATGTGAATCAAATAATATTTTAAAAGATTTTCGCGTTCAAAATTAAGAATGAGAGAGTGAGAACTTCGTAGTAAAAGAATGTTTTACAGAAAAGGTAATAAAGTAAAGAAAAATAATACAACATTCTGTGAATTTCAAGAAAGATGTCCTTTGGTTTAAAAAATACCTAAAAGGGTACGATGAATTTACTTTAAAGTATTCACATTCAAAATTTGTCTAACATTTATGCAAATGTTATATATTACAAGCATTTAGTGTAGATCAGGGGTGAGCAGACTTTTCCAGGGTACGGACGAATTCGAAATTTTTCAAGTTGTTGCGGTTCACTCAGTGTCAGTGGCGAACACAAAGGGGGGGGGGGCCGGGTCCACGGATCTGCGCCCTCCATACCCCTTGAATTTTTCGAGATTGATTATAATCCCATGTAAATAGTACGTAAAATTTGATTAAGTATTTGTTATTTATAATTTTTTATTAGGTAATGCTAATTATTTATTCAGTAATTTATTTTGTACTGTTTTTTTTCCCGATAGTTTGTGCGAAATAATATATATATATATATATATATATTGGTTGTGGTATTGGGGTATGATACGAAAATGGTAGACTTTTGACCCTCCCCCTCCCCTACCTTGAAAAATTCATGTGTACGCCACTGCCTAGTGCCATAGGTGTGGTCGGGTAAGGAAAAGGTCTACACAATTTTTATAATGTCTAAATAATAAATTCGGAACATATGTTCTTAAATACAGAAGTAAAACAAAAAAAAAAATTAACACTTTAAAACCACATTTAAAGCAAAACGCAAGATACAAACATAATAATAATAGCCACAAAAATGATATAGTATCGAATGATGCATTTATTATCAAACAACTCAAATTACATTAAAAATTTTCTTCTAAAACTGGTTTTCGTTGTTACAGTCAGTAGAAGACTTAGTCTGCACACACTGTCAGCCAATCTTGAATATTTCGATATACCATTATCGATGGCTAATCTTCAAGCGGTCCCCCTAAAATGTTTTGAGGGTCCACCGGTCGATCGCGATCGACGTAATGCCCACCCCGGGTGAAGATGGATAGTTATTTTTAACTAGCATAAGTAACAAAAGGAAAATAATATAATCTCATGGTATCTTTTGTTGAATTACCGACCACGACTAGATTTTTTTAGGATAATTATATATACAGATATCAAGCGTATATATAAATGTCGCAGGGAAATGGCGAAATTAGGAATTTCATCAAATCCCTAAGAGATATGATCAATTGACTGAAGATGTTAAAATAAAGTCTCTTCAAGGTCATTTCCCTGATGAAAGTAAGTGATTTTATCAAATCCTTGAGCTGTTTCAGTGAAATGATGAAATGAACTAGTCAGGATTTGCACTGGCAAAATGCTATTTTAGGGGAGGGGAGAGCCACCTGGGGATCGAAACCTTGTAGTTCCTAACCATACAGGTAGTACTATCGATCCCCTAAATATCAAACCCATATCTTTAAAAAATGGTACCATAGGATTAACATAGGGATTGATATTTTAGTGCATAAGCAACCAAGCGGAAAGAGGGCATACGTCAAAAATTATCAGCCTAATTTTCTAATTATTTGTCAATTAGTTTCGAATAAATAATTTGTATTTCATTGACTATTGTTGTATTACTTACTTCTACGTTTAATAAAGCACCATACTTGTTAAATAATCACTTTTAAACTCTTGACAATATTATTTCATCATTTCACTGAAACAGCTCAGGGATTCGTTAAAATCCCTTACTTTTATCAGGGAAATGACCTTGAAGAGACGTTATTTTAACATCTACCGTCAAGTGATCATCTCCTTTAGGGATTTGATGAGATTCCTAATTTCATCATTTTCCTGCGACTTATACAAAACTATTCAAAATCCTAATTTGTAGCATGAATGTGGAGATTTATCACGATTATTATTTTAAACAAATAACTGATTGACTGTTTATTTGCATCGCACTTTGGGACACGACGGCATTTGGTGATGTACTTCGATATCTTGAATCGCGATCAAGTGACGAGGACGACAATTAAGGTGACATCCCAATCTCCAAACTTCCACACCACGTCAAAATGTGGAACTTGGAGCCTCTACAGATTTGACGTGTATCAACTTCTCTACACTGATGAATTATTTTGTACAATTCGTATAAATAATCTGCATTTAACTTTCAGAATTTATCTTTGAAATAGTTACTAAGATCATAATTCATGAATTAATTCAGTAACTTTTCAGTCAAGGAAATTTCATCTGAAAGGAAGAAATCAAAAATATCACCTCTGACCAAAATCCAATACGTATTTCTATCTTTTGTAAAATAATTTTGTTTCTTATGTGCATACAATAGTTTTATCAAACATAAAAACAAAACACTAAATCCTAATGAACCGGATAAGTTAAAAATGGGAAAATAATTGTAATTTCTTAGAACAATCAACAGAAAACTCAAATGAGGTACTAAATATTAATAAGAATGCATTATATGTCCATAAAAATTTTTACAGTAATTCCTCGCGTATTTTATTTTTTAAAAAAAATTTATAACAAAATATCAAAATAGAAAATCGTTTGGAAAAAATAGACTTTAGAACGCTTTTTCACTTGACACTGTTACTGTAAAGACGGATAATAACGTCATATGTCTAACAAAATTAAATACGCTTATAAGAAAAGATACAAACGCTTTCATTTTATTTTTATTCTTTTTAGTGTTTTAGTGAAGTAAAATTAATAGAAATGGTAAAAATATATTTTTCAGTTTTGAAGGAATAAATTTCTTTAAAAGAATTTCAAGCTTATTGAATAAATCAAAAGATATCACACACACACACACACATTTAACTATAGTAATATAATACAAGATACAGCATTCCAAATATCTCAAAATTGTTACACAGATAATTAAATTATGCTGTAAATTTATATTTCTTTTTCTGTATTCTTTTCTAAACATATAAACTGTTTTGTTTCTGAAAAAAGAAAGTTTTTAACTATTGCTGAATTATCTAAACCTAAGAGACATTTCACAATTTATTAAGTTTTAGAAAGCTTTTTTTTTAATTAGAATACTTTCCCCATATGGTTGTGTAAATTAAGAACTAACTAGTAGCCCTTCAAAAATTGCAAATCTTACGAATATGTATATATATTTTTTAAATATTCAACTATTTTAACTAATTTCTCTGTATTTCAAAATCAATTGTAAAAACATAATTAGTTTTTAAGAAAAATTTTAAAATTATTTTCACAAACACATTATTTTTAACACATAATAAAATGTATTTCAATAAATTAAAAGTAATTTAAGATATAACCCTAAAATCGCGATTTCTTTCAAAAATTGACAAAAAATTTTTATGATTTATTGTCTAGATCTTATTAGCTTTGTAAAATAACTAAAAGTTTTTTATTTTCCATTCATTAGATAAACGCCACAAGTATAATAAAAGCAGATGCCATAACTTTAAACCAGACGTCAAACTTTAAAATGCCATTTACTCGAAATGTGGTCTTTTTTCTCGAAAAACTCTCAAACGGGGGCAGTTATTGCTCAAAAGGTTTTGAAAATAATTAAGTGAAATTTTTTGTGTATGCCCTGTGTAATAGTATAAGTGTTTTAACCTTCAGATTTATCAACCACTGTTTTATTAAAAAATTTAAAAGTCCCTTATGTAAATATAGTCACTGTTTTCTTAAGCAATTTCATATAATTAAGATAAAGAGTGCTAGTTTTTATAAAAAATAAAAAATATGTCGTACCTGAAAGTCAAATAAAAAAAATGAATACTAAAGTAACACATAAAAATTGGAAAAGTGTTCATAAACTTTTTGAACCGAATGGGGCCCGTTTATGTAATTTTTTGTAAATTTTTATCCATTTTTTCCCTTTTTGTAATAATAATTTTATTTTCTCTTCTTAATCTTAGCATTTTTTTTTCTTAAAATGTACTAAATAAATCTGAAAACCACAAAATACTTTTCATCTCTCCATTTTTTTTCTTTTTTTAAGTTGTCGCATGTCTTAAAATCAAATATAAGTGGAATCTATTTTCACATTTTAGAGAACCGCTTCCTATGCAGTGGTTTCACTTTCTGATGTTTTTAAGATTACACTGATTTTGCATTTTATTCTTTCATGATACATGAAAAGTTAAATATTTCATGAAATAGAAAACAAAACATTCAATGGTGTAAAATATAGAAGGAAAACACACATATACTTACTGTCCCCAAGCAGTTGAAAGAACCGCGAGGAAAATTGCGATGCAGCATCGCATGTTAAACATTGCGATGCTCAACAGGGTCTGAGGAAACTAAATTATGGTTTACGAAGATAGTGTTTCCTTTCCAAGAATCGATGGTTCCGCTTTCCTCTATATTGGTAGTTACAGTAGAGATCGCTAAGATTACACACGACGTATTTTCCCAACCTTCAACCTCTAGAGATTTTTTTCCTGATAAGATACTTGGCGAGTGAAAGAGAACTTTTTTTATGTATGTAAATGCTTCTGAAAGGGTGTATCAAGTTTTCAAAACAAACTTAAGTGTGCTTCGTAATCTCAGTGGGGGTTCCCAATCTCTTTCTCCTTGCTATTTCAAAATAGTTAAAATCAGTGCTTTAAATCTGATGAGAAGGACTGTTTATTAATGTATGTACAGAAATAAAAGCATTTATGTGATGCTTGACGGTTGTATGTGGAAAAAAAAAACTTCCATCCTTAGCAGATATTATACGAAGCACGTAATTCGAGGTGCCTGATACTGCGTTTTATGTTCGTCACTTATTTATATATTTCTCATAAAAATTACACTTTAGCTTAGTTATAATTTAAATAAAAAGTAGAAGGGTTCTTCGATTTTTTCTCTGTTGGCAAGAAAAAGAAAATATTTGAATTTATCGCATTTATGTAAAATAAATTTTCATTCAATAAGATGAAATTCTTTTTTTTTTCTTCTTTGTTTTGTTGTTGAAAGCTTAGTATTTATTATTGTTATCTTGCCCTGGATGATAATGATTATCACAGAAACTTATTTTTGAAAATATAACATTCACTCAAGAAAATAAAATGGATTAGATCACTGACATACAGTTCTAAATGGGCCCCGTATTACTTCTTTGAGGCCCTTTTTTTAGAAATGAAAGCCTGTTAGTGGTATTATTGTTACACATGTTGGACCCCTGTAGCTAGAGGACCCTGTATCAATGATACGGTTCATATGATGGTAGCTACGTCCCTGGAATATAGATGTGAGCAAACATATAAGAAATCTTCTAAAGTAGTGGTCTTCAAACTTTTCCAACTCACGGAACTTCTAGAAAGTGTTTCGAGGAACCCCTAGAAATAGCAAGTGTTGCCACGGAACCCCATTCTATACACATACTTCGAAGAATTTATCTCAAAATAATATTTAAAGTATATCAACATGTTATAGGCACTTTATGTAAAGGCAATTGAAAAAAGTACAGTGGGCGATCGGTTAACGAACACTTTCACGAAAGATTTTTGTGATCGGATAACGAACACTTTCAAGAAAGAATTTTTGTGTTTGGACAACGAACACATATTCGGATAATGAACAAAACTTACGAATTCTAACGAACACTTCTCGGCTCTGAAAAAAAATTAATATTACACATTTGTTATCATTTTGCATACAAAATAAGATTACTGAAAGAAGAAATGTTTAAAGCATTCTTAGTACTGATAATTACTAAATGAAACTTGAATTAACAATGGATTTAAAGGTCATTCAATAATTATTATTATGACTAAAATCAATACACACTTGAATACTTGAATTTCAATATGAATATCAATATTTTCTGACAGCTGATAAATTATGGGCGAGTGGATTTGCTGACATAGCAAATAAATTAAGCGAATTCTTAATTTTTTCAAACAGTGCAGACTATAAAATATAAAGGTGCCGATGACGCGCTACCGCCGTAAAAGTACGTGAAATATGAGAAACGGACTAAAAATCGTTTTACATCTCTCCTGAATTATGTTGCTTACCTATTAAACTTCGAAATTATATTGAAAAAAAAAATCCAATAGAATATTCGTACACATTAGACCATCAGTTTCGGTTTTAATTTCACTTTTTTAGGGTCTCCAGAACGAATTAATCGATTTCACATAGAAGTCTATGGTGAATCGATGATCGGTTAACGAACAATTCGGATAGCGAACATAGTCTTGGAACGGATTATGTTCGTTAACCGATCACCCACTGTATTGCATTTGTTATTAAGAAATTCTAATATAATTTTTTAAATACAATTTACTCACAACATGAATAATATCAATTTGTGATCCATGTATCTCCTATCCATGCATTATATTTAATAACTGGGATATGTGCTTCATACGAACGATCGAAGTCGATGTCAATTGAGATTAAATGCAATCGTATTACATAGAGTTTAATTTGTTTTTCTGTTTTGTTTTTGTAGCCACTTATGTTATGAACTATATTTCACTTAAACATGTGGCGGTGTAATATCTATATGAACTAGTACCAACATCACGCGAAGACGATTGTTTTGGCGTGATTGGTTACGTACTTGCGTTCGGAACGGAAGGTACCCGGAACGAACCTTCTTCCTTCAAACACAATGTTCTGAATGGCATTGAAAAGTCTATAGCTGCGTGAGAGAGAAATCCCGTGTATATATATATTTTGTATGAATTTGCAACCTAAAATTTAGAAGCAGTTCTTGTGCTTAAATTTAGATTTTAGCATCGAATCGGTTGATATGTTTTGACAAGTTGTTTCCTCTCCTTCACTGTAAGTGTTTTTCCGCAAATGCAAAACGGTGCATTTTAAGTTTCAAAACTATTTAGTTTTGCTAGACATTGTGCTAACTAATGATTATAAAATTATCTCGTGGAACCTGAGATAATAAACAGAATATTCACAATCTAGTAGGAAGTATATAGAGAGAAAGAGATCACACAAATGCGTGCGTTTTATATAATATCCTTTTATTATATTATAATAAAATTTTAAACAGTATTGTAAAATAAAATTATTATATAAGAATAAAATTTTTAGTTTTAATGAATAGGGGGACAAGCATTCGATACTTGTAACTAAACAAACTTCATAGAGAACGTGAATCTATTTTGCATACATATTTCTTCCCGATTTTTTTATTGTGACTCGTGGAACCCTTGAGTATACTTTGAGGAGCCCCAGAGTTCCAAGGAACACAGTTCGAAGACCAATGTCCTAAAGTAATGACCCTTTTTGTTGGATATATTATATTATTAGTTTTTTACATCAACCCAACAAATTAAATTACTTACGCAAAAGTTTTAAATTAAAAAAAAAAAGTTAAAACTACTGAAAAGTGAATCACTAATTGAAACAATAGAAATGGACAGAGAATACTCCTTTAATAGCTTTTCAAATGGGATGCAATCAAGTCTTTTTTTTTTTTTAATCTTAAAACTCTAAGACACATACAAATTTTACAAAGCATACGATATAACAATCAAACAATAATATGCAATGCTAAATCAGAGCCTTGTTTATACCCTGAGAGTGGCTGTTCGAAAAAAAAAAGGCTTTAAAAGCACAGAAGTAAATTTGATAGTACAGTAATACCTCGACTTATGCGAATCCAGAGTTACGCAATTTTCAAATCTTGTCGATTCGTCTCCCCCCCACCCTTTTACTGTAGTTAAACTTAGGTGAAATCAATGTCCGAGCCTGATGAAATTAATAATGTTATTGAAAAGTTGTCGATCTTTCCAGGAAAATATATTTAGAAGTGGATACAGTGTGATGACGTTCAGGAACTGCTGGATTCCCACCATCAGGAGCTAACAATTAATGAGCTTATAGAAATGCATGAGGAAGACATTGAAAGAATTGAGTCTTTAGACCTTACTCAATCAGAATCGAATGACGGTCAGGAATTTGACAAAAGGTATCAGTTTAATTTAAAAAAAAAAAAAAAAGGGGTTTACCAACTTTAGAAAATACAGACTCCAATAAAGAGCGTATTTTTTTCAAAAAAGCAAGAAATAAAAAATTATTAAGATGCTACGAAAAAATTTTGCTGGAGGAAAAAAAAAAAATCTTTGAGCCGGTAGCCTATTGTTAAATTTTACGAAACTTTCTACATCAAAATAACTTCGGTTTGCGGTTTTGTATTTGTATTATCAAAGAATTTTTTCTGAATTATTATTTATTTATTTATTTTTTTGTCTTTGGTCCCAACTATAAAAATAATTTATATGTATTTATATGCGAAATTATAACACGACTTATAAGAATACGACTAACTCGGTTATCACTCAATCTCACTTTTCGCTTAGGTTCGGAGTATCATTGTACGCAAACAACTTATTAAACACAATTATCGAAATCTCTTTAAAAAAATAGTTTTTACTGTCTTATATTAAACGATATATTGTTAAACCGGGAGATGGCACGAACTCGATACTAACGTTAGTGGTCGCGCAGGGTGACGGAGTCACCCCAATCCTTTTTTTTTTTTCAATTCCTACTATTAGCTCACACTCTCGAAATATTTATATATCTTGGTGGAATTTTCAATCGTTAATAAAATACATTTTGAAGAGCTCAATTGAGCTGAAATTTTATATACATGTGATTATTTTGGATGACAATACAGTCCATTCATGAGTTCCGAGTCCTGATCATATTAAAACCCGTCGTGTGGAAAGTGGGAACACCTTAAATGAGACTGAATCTCAAAGTCTCTCGCGATGCACTAGTTCAGGTACTGATCTCGTCACTTGACCGTGGTTGAAAATTAAGAGGTCTTCTGAGTTATCCTACACAACTTCTAATGCGACACTACATTTTAACCAAAAAGACGCTGTTCGATTTCGTAGTACATTTCATTAACTCGAAATAGATTGAATGTGACTACGGACATAATTATTAAATAAACAATATAATCATAATATGAATAAAAATTAGAAAACTCAATTTCGTGTCTTATTAGTTTAAAAATGTATTAATGAATGTGTATGCATATATTAGAAAATTTAAGGATTTTAATTGAATTCAAATTTGAATGTCAAATAAAGGAGTATGGCTGATTTTTCGAAATGACGAATGAAATAACTGCTGATATCTCAACGAAATTTGATATAATAAAAATTAACTATTTATACGTGCAATGAAAATGTATCATAAGCAAATTCAATAAGCCTTTACAGTTTTAAATTAATCGCCATTGCTTGGAAACAATGAATAAATAAAAATAAAGTGAAAAATATATAAATCCTACCTCCTCTCATAAGAGGTAGGGGAAAAATGGATAAGAAAAGACGGTGTTAAACAAATGTTTAAGTACCGCTTTTAATTTTAAAATCCGTATTCTAAGTTCACACACACACACACACAATTTTACTATCATTTTATCGTCCATTTGTGATAAATGCTTGACATATTGTGGTTTTAAGCAGATTCTAATATTATCAACAATAAATCTTAAGCAATTGATTAATCTTATAAATAAATCTAACATCTACACAACCTCTGATGTTATTAAATAAACACCGATAAAGATGGATGTTAGTACAAGTAATGAAAACGCTTCACAAATCAATCAGAAAACCTTTTTTTCTAATTGAGAACTCGTCCCCTTTCACATCCATTCAAGATCCTTGTATCATTCAAGAAGCATTCATATTTTGAAATCAGTCTACATTCACAATTTGGATCAATTTGATTTATTTTTGAATTGGTTAATAAGCTCTTAGAAGTAAACTATATACATACACTTATGGACAAAAAAATTAGCGCACCAAGAAGGAGTCGTCAAAATAAAACGAAATTTTACATACGTAATGACTACTTTGATATAAGTAAATGAATAGAAAATTAAAAAAAGGATTATCTATTTCAGGGGAAAAGGCAAAAGAGCGGAGGATTTAATACCTTGTTGAAAACCCCCTCTAGCTAGAATACACGATACGATACGATCGGGCATTGAGGTGTAGAAGTGTTGTATGATGTCTTGAGACATTTCGTTCCATATTTGCTGTAGCCTTGCTTCTAGTTCGTTCAAACTCGTGGAATCCCCGACTCGCCGTCCCAAATGATCCCAAATATACTCGATTGGAGACAAATCTGGGGATCGAATAGGCCAAGGAAAGGTAGTAGCAGTGCGGAGACAGTCTTTAACACCCTTGCCATGTCGTTGAGGCCTCCAAAATGGCTCCTGGGAGCCGTTGCATGAGTGGCAACACATGTGGTTGCAGGATGTCATGGACATACCACTGGGCTGTCATGGTGCCACGGATCAATACTAGGGGTGACCGTGTATTGTAGGAAATGGCACCCCATACCAACACACCAGCTGTGGGAGTGGTGTGTCGCTGTAAAGCAAAGGCAGGATTGAGGCGTTCTCCACGGAGTCTTCACAAGCGAACACGATTATCGTCACTGCTGAGATTGAATCTGGATTCGTCGCTAAAGACGACCTCGTTCCATTCCGCTGCAGTTAGAGATTGCAATATCGGACCAAAAGTCCAATACCGGTATTTTTTAGATCTTAATACCGGGATACCGGTTTTAATACCGGTAGTAGACATTTTAGAAAAAGAAAGAAAACACTGGTGTTTCTTTGTTTTATTTTCCAGTTGCTTTATTAGAGAGTGTAAATAACACAAAAATAATTTGCAACTTATATAAATTATAAAAGTATATAAAGAATCACAAAAAAGAAAACGGAACATCTTTTTTCCACTGTGCCATTATATTCTTTTCATCATATGAATAACGAAACCAGTATTATCAAATGATTTTTTATGTTCTTTAAAGTTATTCTTATTCATTATTGTGGGTTATTATTTGTGTGTATATATAAATGAAAATCTGAAAAATATTTTGAACCCTAAGTATGATATGCAAATACAATGTGAATAACAAACTCAAAAAATATCGAAATATTACACACTTTGTTCACAACAACCACCTTGTTTTCACAGATACGAATTCTGCGCATACGCAGTATCGCTCTGTGCTGCAATAGGATACTCTTGGCAAGCCTCCTTGGAAGATTCTCATATTTTATCACTTCTCTTGATTGCATGGTGCAACTTTGTATCCACAGTCTAATTAATTTCGCCGGTTAGGGAGACACACACAAACAAAAACGTTTACTAATTTTCTATGTTAGTGATCCCTGAACATATAATGGAGACAATTTTTAAAAATATTTTTTAGTAAATACCGAAAAATCGGTATTTAAACTTCTCAATACTGGTACGATACTGTATAAAATTATGCTAATGGCTCAAAATCCCGGTATTGCAATCCCTAGCTGCAGTCCAGTTTCCTTGTGCGTGGCACCACTCCAAACGGAGACGTCGATGATTGGGCGTCAAGGGCAACAGACGTAATGGGCGCCGCGATTCCAAATGTCCTTCAGCCAGGCGCCTTCGTATGGTTCGAGAAGACACAGGGGCCCTTAATGAAGGAGCTACCTGTGCCTGGATGGCGGCCGAAGAGGAAGTTGGCTGTATACGTGCATTTTATACGATGTGGCGGTCTTCTCGACGACTGGTCTGTCGAGTTCATCCTGAGCCTGGTCTCCGTATAAATGACATCTCTTGGATCCACTGGTCCCAACACCTCATCACAACACAATCAGGGCGGCCTAATTGACGAGCTACTCGCCTAGCTGACCACCCAGCTTCCATCATGCCGAAGATTATCCCCCTCTCAAACTGTAACAGCCGCTCATATTGTCTTCGAAAATGGCATGTCTACCTTATCTCTTCCTTTGTAAACGATTCAGCACACTCAAACAAGCTTTGGTTACATGTTTTATACTCCACGAAGAACGACGTTAAACGCCCTCTACCGGCTGTACGTAATGCGCAATCACGCTGTATCTCTAATCATTTGCATATCTCCCCGACATGTACCTTCATGTCAAGTTTCGTTACGATCCCGCAATTATTGCTTGGTGCACTAATTCTTTTGCCCATGAGTGTATATATACATGTTTAATAAATGATTATATTTCGTTTAGACATTTTTGTGTATGTTTGTGAAGCTTTTTTATTTTCTATATAAAATTTTATATATACCAATATTTAAGGTTTTTTAAATGTACATAAAAATAGTCTTAAAATTATTTTATCATAATTCACTAACTTTAATGTATGTGGTACTACAATTTTCCTTTTGTATCGAGCGAGAAACAATTTGTTCCTCTACAGACGAAGTCTTACCATCTACTTTAAATCTATACTAGTAGGCTACAATTTTATCTTTTAATGTGGTATAGTGTATTTTATTTGTAATATTTAAATTTCTCCTAATGATATTCCTTCCTTTCTCTATGGCTCAGTAGTATAGACAAATTACAGGTGAAGGTTGGCTAGCCCTAAAATTTTGTTTAAACCTACAATCTTGGTTCCTAAGGCCAGGAGTTTGCTGTTGTACTACTGTGGCTAATATTTCCTACTATCTTGATAGTTATACTTAGGTTTTATAGTTATTTGTATATATACACACCATTAAATTTAATTCATTCAAGATATCCAACATTCCTTTATCTTAGTAGCTACGGATAAAAAATTGATCAAACTCGGGGGGTTTAATATTATAATTTGATATTACATTAATTTACACCAGTACTGAATTTAACTTTATTGATGAGATCTTATTTTTCTTTAAACTATGACTGAATAATTCTTCCAAGAATAATTTGGGGCTTATTTAAATTTCAGTTGCCTTTCTTTCATAGCAACAACTCTATTCTTAAGTTGCTATAATTTTTTAAAAGACTAAATCTCTCCAAGAAAAATCAGAGAATTTTAAAATCTTGTACTGCCAGATCATACAGGGCAAACAACTAATTCCTTGAATCATGAGTAAAATGTAATCAACACATTACACTACAATGCTGAGAAAATAGTAACAACCAATCAGATTAATGATTACTTATAAATGGCGTACACTTAAGCAATAAGTGGGTTCTATTGGTGACATACCTCTCAATTTCAAACTATGATCGAATGATGAAACCCACACTCGACCTGGCATCACACTCTCCACTTTTGTCATTTTAAGTACCATGCAAACACGACTTTAAACCTCAAAATATTTAATGTACATTAGCTCCTCTACATGGTGGGTCTATAAATGCACCAGGACTCGAAAGGAACAATGGTCACGACTATGATACAACCAAGTTTGAAAAGCAGACAAAAATGAGATAATGGACAAAATTAAACTCCCAATCTAATGTAAAATAAATTTCCAATTCTGAGCCATAATCAAAAGACTAGAAAAATTGTGTGCTGATACATCCTTTTTTTGGTTACTTTATCTTACTTTGCAATATCTCCAAGTATAAAAGCATTATTTTAAATCACTGAAATTATATATATATATAAAACATATTTTAATATACTGATCACTTGTTTGAATCAATCCATTTTCTTGTGTATGCAATAAGTGTCCATATCGTAACTACACTTTTCTGCTAGACTGATAATATACCAGAGAAAAAAATTAAATCAATAATTCTCAATTTTAAGAACATAGTATGATAAATATATGTATATTTGATATGCACTAGAAATTTCAAGACTAAGAGAAATACAATTTAATTTTCAATGGACCGAAAAATTCCCACTTATAAGTAAATCCAAGAAAAAAGTAATATTTTATTACACTTTTGAGGCATACTTACCCCATTTTTAACAGTAGTTGATTTTTTCCTTACAATTTATTTTTAAAAATCAAGGCGTACAGTAAAATATTGAACATGCTCAATAAGGCAATGTTCATACTTGCAAGGAAAAGTGTCCTCCCATTTAATAGCTACATTTTGTGTCTTTTAATAATTACATTTCAAAAGGAAAGTCATATTTTACTTTTGAAACCTGCCAATTATTCATTAGAAAAGAATATTTTGTTTCAATGTAAGAAATATTAAAGTAAATCCTTCTATTAAAGTGAAAGCTTATAACTTTGACTGGAAATCGATAACTACTATTGTTATCATTGCTGATAGAATACTTTTTAAGGTATTCTATACTTAATTCAATGGGAAATTAGTTTTTCTAGATCAAGACAAAATTTAAACAAAGATAAGTCAAGGTTTTCTATTCAAAAGGTTAAGCAATTATTGTTCATAAATTGTAATATTAATTCCTGGCAGGTATACAATAAAAATTTGATATAAAACCATGCTTTAAATTTGTATCTTAAACTGATTATTTGAGAGTATGAATACATAAAATATTTAATGTTCAGTAAAATATTGTTTCCTTGCGGGTGTTAAATTCCAGTTTTTATATCAATTTAGTTATTTTGCGTGAATACATACATTTTAGTTATTTTGCGTGAATACATACATATCTCTGAATATATTTCCAAAACTTTTCAAAAGAACAGAAATTCTAATCCCTATACTTCTGATAATTATAATTCACAGTAGTTTTTAATAAAATTCCTGAAATAGACTACAATAAGCTACACGTCTTGACAGGTAAATGTGATGTAGGCTTATATTTCTGCAACACATTTACTTACTTACCATGGTACAGTGGCACACACATGGGCAAGTCCTGCACCCCCCAAGCCCTTGATTTTTTTTGATTGATTATAATCTTATGTACATACTACATAAAATGTAATTATGTTATTAATAATTAATGACATTTATTCAATAATTAATTTTTTACTGTTTTTTGTTCCAGGAAATAAACAAAATCAAAGAAATATGTTGGGCAGCATATTGGAGCATGATACAAGAATGGAACTTTTAACCCTTCCCCCTCCCCTTGAAAAATTCCTGTGTGCACCACTGCCATGGTACATACTCATAATCAATCTTTTTTGCATATTTTCTTATCCAAAGCAATGATTATTTCCACATTCGCAAGCCCTTTTTAGAAACAATTATTTAAAGCATTCAAAATGAACTTATACATATGTGGAGCAGTGTATATTATAACAAAGCAGATGTTTTCATAAACATATTTTTCCACAGAGTACTTTTAAACTTCATTCAGTTTGTCAATTCTTCAAAACTTTCATTGGTAAAGGCTACAAAGATATTTTCCAAGTAATGTTTCAAAATTGTGCTAAAAAATTCTGCTTGTGTCTATTTTTGCCGATATCATCTGGAAAGTAACAGATGAAATAACACAATATCAAAACTTGAAATCAATGACTCATCTTTTTAAAACTGGCAATATGCATTTTCAATGAATTCTGATCTAAATAACTTATGGTTATTAAGAAGACTAAATTCTGATAAACTAAGCAGTCTACAAACCAAAAATTTAATAAATATTCCGACAATAAAATTCAATGAAATAATACACATTAAAATTTATACTCTGAATAATAAAATTTGTTTTATGCTATATATCATCTTAGAATCTAGGGTTAGTTTTAGAATTGTGCTCACTGAATCATACCCATTGAAAACATCAAATTTTGCATCTATAACTTGTCGAACTGAAATATATTTATTCATCATACTGTTTCTTTTGTAACAAATTGTGGGTCAATATCACGATCAGTAAATCAGAACAATTCTCAAGTCAATGACATTCTTTCAAAAGAAATAAACTAAAAATTTTTTAAATAATTGCATGTATCTTTATTCAACTTATAAATACAACACAAATTGATAATATTGTTCATATACGACATTTATATCAGTGGTCTTTTTATCCTGATACTAAAACTCTAAACTAAAAAGTTAAGTACCTAAGAAATTTAACAGTATAGATGTAATAAACTAATAAAATTATGATACAAGGACTTTTACCCAATTCTAATTTTTTAAAATCCAAATTATGAGTATTTTTTAACAGTGTCGCAACTTCAATTTTGATTTTTAACAATTTGATTTTTAAATAAGTTAAAATTCTAACATGATTCTAAAAAAAAAAAAAAAAACCAATGTTTTGTTTTCCAAAAAAAAATATATAAAAGTATTCATTTCACATTGCGGAATTTAACATAGCAAAATTTCAAGCAAAATTGATTTCTTTTTTATTTTCTAATTGAACATACATAGATATGAAAAAAAGAATTTCATCCAGAAAAACTTTACTTATGAAGAAAGTTGCTACACTACAGCTCAAACATTCTAAGAGAAAAAATAGTTCATAATACAGAAATAAAGCAACAATAATGAAAATATATAAATGAAACTAAAGAAGCTGACTATTTTTATTAGATGCCTCCATCATTCAGTTCCACAATAGTACTATTTTAACTGTAAGCAAGAAAGATTTTTCCCATTTAATTTATTCCTTCTCCAATGTCAATGAATGAAAATTCAATAAATATTTCTTTGGCATAACAGCACATGTGTATTAGTAAAATAGTAAAAATTCTTGACTTTTATTACAGAAATTTAATTTCAGTAGCATTGTTGCTTAATTTGAAATGTTGACATTATGCAGAATGTATGTATTAATACTTCGATATAAATTATCACAAAATGAATAATGCCCATAAACCAACTAATTAAAAAATAAGGAGTACTACATTAAGAGAATAAAAGTCAAGCCATAAAGAAATGGATTTAATAAAAGTACAAGGTTATAACTGACTATATAGCCACAAATTACAAAAAGTGTGCCTTAAAAGAAGATTAAGAGCTTTAATATACTCTATATATATAAATCACAAACATATACTTAACAGTGCTTGTTAATTATATAACATTCAAAGCAATTGGTCCCAATACACATTAAATCCTTCACCTTTCAATAAATTGCACAGCAATTAAAAGCATATTTATGTGTCAGAAATCCTGCTGTGGGAATATTTGATCTTGTCCATTTGGGAATCCAAATACATTTTTCAATTAATAGTTTACTGGATATATCAAGATTTATACATTCTGCAATGAGGTCATCTGAAAATCTGTTTTGCATTAAAGTGCTCAACAGAAGACATGAAAACAGTAATAGAAAATTTGAATGGCAATTCATATCATGCATGGGCTTAAGAAGATTTGGCTAATTCATTACATAGCCAGTCCAACCCCTCGTAAAGACCATCTCCCTGTGTTGCACAAGTAGCTTGAATGTACCACTAGAAAAAAAGTAAAATGCATTAATTTCCTCTTTTCTTTAAAATTTTCAACAGATAAAATAATCTTGATGTCATTTAAAAAACAAGGAACACAATCTTATGAATAATTTCTCAGTTACTTATTTTGTAAAGATATTAAAAAAAGACATGATTTATTTCTAAAAATATTAATTTACAAAGAAAGAAAGAAATTACAATCAATGGAATAATAAAAAAGCAACAAAGACCTTCAGAGATAAGGCTAAATATTTTAATATATTTTGCAAAGAATGAAAGTAACTGCTTATTACGAAACTTTACAAATTCCATAAAATCTGGTGTGTAATGTGAACCGGTGTATAAAGTGCACTAATACTTTTAAATTGCCTTGCTTAATTCTTAGGTATATTCGCCATATAACACACACTTCCTTTCTTACAAAGGAACCTAAATGTACAAGTGCAATACTCTATTATGTTTAGAAGTCATTTATTCGAGGGATCTAGGATTCTTTTTATCTTAGGATTTTGAAAAAATAGCATACTTCAACAACTACAATCTTTTAAGTTCATTTTAGTTATGTTATTTTCTCTAAATAAACAGTATTCCAATCTAAGTATAAGTCTACTTTTTTTATGCTCATCTCTTTTAAAGCCATAAATTTTACACCTGGCATATAATGCATATCCATAAATTTCGATCTTATTTAGTGTGTTAAAAATAAGTATTATAAGACAGATTTTACAGCACCTTGATAAAGCCACAAACTACAAGCAATTTTAAAAGAATAGCTCATTACATTACTTACAAGTCAACATAACTTTTTAAAAGCTGTTTTTTCAAAATACACCCATTAAATAATTGAAACTATAGCACATTTAAACCTAAAAAGAGTTGAGACATGGTTCTAAGAGACAATTCTGTTAGTTGGGTATTTACACTCAAAAGGAAGGTTATGAAGGTTTCATAAAATACAGAAAAAATCTTCCTTTTATGCAATAAATTTGGATATAAAATCCAAAAAGTACCAGAAAAAAAAAACAATCTTCCAGCCAAGGCATATAAAAACCAGAAAAAATCCATGGAATGCTCTGTTAATAATCGCATCAGATAAGTATAGCTACATAAAAGCCAAAAAAATTTATTACATTGAGGGTAAAAGATTTTTCCCTTCTCATAAACTTGAAAATGTGTTCCAATACTTATAAGCATGGTATTCTTTCTACATGAAGTAGTCAAAATGCATTCGGGTGTTATGAATGGAAATTTTCATAAACATTTCACTCAAATTTCATCAGCTATTGGGCAGCTAAGATATTTTTATGAAATAAAATACTATTTCTTAATATTGTACATATCCTGCATGATATGGAAACACTTATTCAGGTTTCATTGAGAAATTTAATGTTATGTAAATTACCTGTTTAATGGCAGATTTGTCGTTCAAACACACTCCTCATTTGAAGTTTCTTTTAAACTGTTGAGTTTGTATTAAAAAATCTCAGATTTGTTATGAAATTTAAATTAATCAGAAAATATCAAGTTTCAATCGCTTTCTACCTTGTATTATGCTGTTAATATATTTCATTTCTTTTATAATTTATTTTTTATTTAAACCTCCCTAGATTTATTAAATCAAAATCTTTTTAAAATTTAAACTTATCAATTGTTATGCATTAAACTGTGTTAAAGCTCAAAGACCTTGATTATAATTTATCCATTTAGCAGTTTTAATCATTACAGTCAATTCTAAATAATAAGCAAGCAAATTCTAATACTCACTCTTCTGTTTCGGAGAGCATTTAAACCTAGCCTTTCTGTAAGTTCACCAGCAGACATTGCATTAGGTAAATCTTGTTTGTTTGCAAAAATGAGCAACACAGCATCCGAAAGTTCATCTTCTTTTAACTATAAAGAAATTGAACAAATAAAATTACAGTATTCAAAATATTACAACCTACCAATACTTAAATGAATAGTGATAATTTCTCATTTTAAAATTATATTTAAACATTCAAAGGAAAAAAAATTGACAAAAACATACTCTATCGTATTTTCCTGTATATAATTTGCAGATTATGTGTCAAAAAAGTTTCAAATTTCGTTGTGCATATTATAAGCCACCGCGGATTATCTGAGAAAAACTATCTCCATCAGAAAAGCTAACAATAAAGTTTTGAAAGAAATGCCATTTATGTTTTATAAAATAAATAATAGATGGCGCTTGCGTGACTCGGATGACGTATTTCAGCCATAAATAGTTTTTGTCCAATTACATTCAAAAACGAATTTGATTCCTCGGAAGGAAAAAACAGTTTCTAGTCGCTGGTACCATTTCCAATTTTCTCTTGACAAGAGCTATTGCGTCCTTTGAAAGTTATCACGTTGAAGCGAAAGCGTTAAGTTACACTGCAAACTTCTAGCTAAAAGTTATAGAGAAGACTACCGAAATCGGGAAGCTGCAAGGTTTTTCAACATTGACGAATTTAATATTAGTTTGTGGAGAAAAAACAAGACCTTCAAAAATTGTGATCGACCTTAAAGAGCCGATCGTCGTGGAAAACCTCACTGGCCAGAATTAGAGGATGAAATAAGTAAATGGATTCTAAAAGAAAGAGACAATCGGAAAGCAGTCTCTATCTGAATTTTTTTTCTGTTTTAACTTGCTAAAAAAAAAATTTTCTGCGTGGAATGTTTTGTTTAACACAAAACATAGATGGCAGTTGCAAAGAATTTTTTTGTTTGATATAATCGTAAAAAATATTATCAAACATATTTAAAAAGATGTTTCATAATAAAAAAAAATTCTGCACAATTTCTTACTTCTATTTTTAATTATATTGTGCATTTTTTATATGACACTCATTATTAGCAGTTTGTAGTTTGGATTATTCACCGTAAAAACTGCTGCGAATTATATGCCGATGTGGATTATACAGTCTTTTTTTTTACTTGAAAAAAAGGTTTTGTGGATAATATGCTGCTGCAGATTATATACAGGAAAATACAGTACTCATTTTTGCAATTCCTTCCTACTATATTTTTTACTGTAACATATATGTTAAGCTAAAAATAAGGCAAACAAAAAATAAAAAAATATGTGAAGTAAATCATGAAAACTATTAAAGAATTTTTAAAATTGAAAATAATTATTTCAATAAAAATAATTTATAAATAATTAGTTTTAAACATTGTTATACTGCAAATAATTATGCAAAATTCATGTATACAAAGGTGTCTTAATACAATTGGCTTAACAAACAAGTTTGAAATATGAGCCATCATTAGATCATAGTATTGAGTTACAAGTCACACAATTTGGGATAAAGGACTGCATTTAATTATTTGTCCACTTTTTGTTTTAAATCATGTATATAAAAACACTGACAATGAAAGGGAAAAGGTGACATTAATCAAATAAAAGAAACATAAATAGACAAATAGACATAAGGTACAACTAGTCTGTAGCAGTACTATTTAAAAATGCCTTTCCAATTCATTTGAAAAACACTAAAACAAAACTGGTTTCATACATTTGAAATATCCCACAGATAAAAAGTTTGAAGCAAAAAGAAAAAAAATAAATCCCATATACAAAATGGCCTGTTAATATCTGTTCACCTCTTTACATTCTCTTTTGCATCCGATTTTACTTTGTTTTTATATGTACAATATTTGTTAATTCAAAGTATATTTTAAAAACTTCTTTTTTCTTTTTGAGAACTGGTACAAATTAATTTTCATAAGTTTAAACTGAAAATCTGATTTGATACATAATCATTATGACATACAAGCTAGGTTATGAAATGAATGAATCATTGTAAATGCATACAATTTGTTTATAATTACATCAGCAATCATAAGTTTCATTTATGCCAATTACAGTAGCACACCACTAAAAAACTTTTTTCTAGGACAAACTCATGTTGCAAGGATATATACGTTTGAATGTCTTGTAATTGCTAGGTTACTTCTACAGACTTGAGTAAACTTGTACAAGAAATAAAATTTAGAAACATACAAATTTTGAATGATCAAATGTTTTACACTTTATATTTCATTAAAATTAATTTAAATATTAACTGGCAAAATTTCAAGTGTTTAACATCTTAAACTTTTTCAATATGTACTTTTAATTAAAATTTTTTTATATAACTTTAAAAATTTTTTAAAAAAAAACATTAATAAGCACTTAAAAAGTTGCGTTTCTCTGGTAAAGATTTCTACAATTACATTAAATATACTCAAGGTAGTCAATTAAAAAAAATTACATAAAATTTTAGAGGTTTAGCCAAATAATATATTCCTAAAATATCTAAATTAAATTCATAATCAATTGAATAAAAAAATGCAGTAATTTTCCTACATTTTCTTTGAGTAAATTTCATCTAATATTGTCCTCTTCACAACACTTGCAACAAGGTAATTCCTATGAAAATTACATTTCGAAGAGCAAATTCTTAAAAAAAGCATTTGGCACAGCAAATTTTAACGATATTGTGAAGTTTCCAGTTCTGAAGATTTATAATTTTACACCAGCAGTTTAAGTTTGCACAAATCAGTTTGCTTCAACCCTTTAAAATATCCAACATGAAAAATATATAATAGATTGAACTGAAAACTTAAAGCATTTGATGAGAATTTCCAAAAATATATGGTTTTCAATGGAAAAAAAAATGCTGTACGTTTCAAGAGCTCATAGCTCTCCCTCCCCCCTATAAAACTCACATTTAGAAGAATCTTGTGATGACACCATTGAGTTTTAAAACTATTTTGATTTCATTAAAGAGGAAATTCTTACCATTTTTGATAACTCATCTTGAGCCTCAGAGATCCTATCTTTATCATTGCTGTCCACCACAAAAATTAAGCCCTAAAAATATATAACTTTAGCATTATATAAAAAACCTCAGTACATTACAAAGAAAATGTTATTAAAAACTATTGTTACAATAGCCCAAAAGAAACAAACAAACAAAAAAAAAAAAAAAAAAATTCAAATTTATCAATTAATATAAAAAAAAATACAAAAGTTTTCTAACCATAACACTTTTACATATTATTTAACTAAAAAATCCGCCTTACAAATTTTAATATACATCAAATTGGAAATTTGTTTAAGTTAAATATTCATAATCAGGAAACTAAAAAAGTTTTCTTTTACTGCACTGCTCTTCAACTACATCAGAAAATAACTTCAGAAAAAAAAAAAGAGAAAGATTACTTCACTCTTACAACAGAAATTGTTTATGATACATAGGATTACCGTATATCCTGTATATATATTGTAAATTATCAATACTCAGGTATAACTATTTGTTTCTTAACTCCGAGTAAGATATCGAACATGAGGTGTTGTAATTATTGAAACTTTAATCAATACAGACAGTACTATCATCAGAACCACTTTGCTGCTACTCCAGGGGCTAGGGTTTTCAAGAGAATCTCTCCAATAAGTCATCAAAGCTTTGTGAATGTCAATTTGTTTAAAACAAGTGTAATAAAATAATTGCTTGTTCCTGAACATTGAGCGATTTTCAGGTAATCAATTTCTGAGGCTGTAATAAAAGAATGCCAAAGAGAAAGGGTCATTTTAACCCTTTCATGACGGGGGTGTCATATGCAGTCTCCAGCCCCCTTATCAGGAAATAGGTCATTCAATGTACCTTCCTGTGGGAACAATCAATATGAACTATGATTCACCAGTGCATCATCTAGCAGCTGTGACAAATGGAGTGGATGCATATGAAACATGCCTGTCTCTATGATGTTTTTAATTGATCAGTAAATCATCATGAAAAGGTCAAAGATGAACTCAAAATTAGACATTCTTTAAAATGATGAACTTAATTTGAAGCATTGTATTTCTTTAAAA
>BMAV01005107.1:533578-544622 GCA_019973955.1 Trichonephila inaurata madagascariensis
TTCTTTAAAATGATGAACTTAATTTGAAGCATTGTATTTCTTTAAAATGATGAACTTAATTTGAAGCATTGTATCCCATTCATAATTCGCATTTTACCATTAAGCATAGTACAAACTCTGTCATCCAACATATTGATACAAATTTTCATAAATCAAATAAGAGGACTATGTGTGGACACAGTTGACTTCACTGATTTGACAGCAAAAGAAATATTTTCGACATGGCAAGACAAATGTGATAGTTTCATAACCTTTCATTGCAGTGAATAATAATCCTACCAGGACTGGTTTTAAGACAACAGTCAGTATATTCTCAACTGTCAGACTAAGCAGTTGATCTTCAGAAGCACTGCTGTTTCTTAATAAAAAGCAAGAAAAAATAGTTTGTAAGTAAAGCTAAAAGTAGATTACTTTTGAACAAAAGTTTTAAAAACAATGATTTCTCTATGAATGAAGATTTGAAAGCATCTAAAATACATTAAATATGGTAAAAATATGTTTGATAAAGAGAAACGGAACAACACTAATAGCTACAAATGGTATTTGTCATAGTAAGAATAAAAAACTGTGCTGCAGGAGGGAACCATGGTTCAATCGTTCCTTGAGCATAAGCAAAAATGTCAATAATTCTAACAAGAGGTTCTCAAAGTTAATGAATTTTTCAATGCGAAAGAGACAGCTTTTTTAATCTCTCTTAGAACTATATTCCGAAAGCAGCATCAATTGTAAACTTTTGAAAAACAAGTAAATGACTACTTTAATACTGCTGTGGGGCACATTGAGAAATGGTCACATTCATCTTGAAAATTCAATGTGTTCAACTGGATGACTGTTAACCAAGTTCTTCAACTGGATAAAACAGAACATAGTATAGCATATTTTTAAGTAAGAAACATTAACATTGGCAACACTGAGATTCTATTTAATCAGTTTGTACAATCTAAGAAATCATTTGAAAGACAATACGAATCAAAACTGTGAAACAATAAAATTGGATACAAAAGAAATGGCTTTACTCTTTCAAGTGCAAAATATACTGATCAGATGACATACCTAAAAAAGCTACATGATAACGCATTTGTCATTTCTACTCGCAATGCAAATGTGGAAATATTTTCCTGAACGACAACACATTGGTCAGAGGAAAGAAACAATTGTCAAAAGACAACTGAAGCAATTCTGATGTATCAGAATTTTAAAATGATTTGCACCTCATTTTTTAATTACATGCAAAGAAAATGATATAAATAAGTAAAAGAAATTTAAAATACAACTGTGCTAAAAAGGATTTGCCTTGCATTTATTATTTTATGAGTGAGTGAGTGAATATTAACGTCGCACTGTTAAGCTACACGAGGGCTTTTGGCGACGGACCACGTAATTTTGAACCATGGTCAAGTGACGTGGACGACAGCTGAGCTGGCACCCCCTCTCCTAACTACCACACCACACCAACGGGAGGACGTTTCAGCTCTCGACAGATTTAGCGTGCATCGCTGCCCTACACGGCGGGTCTTTAATGGTAATGGGCTCGAACTTGTGACAAAGCCAGCCACGATCCGATACCTATACCACTCTGCTACCGCGGCCTTATTATTCTATGTGTTTATTTAATTAAATTGTTGAAAAAAGTTAAGTCCAAGCAGCAAAAAATTATTCATTACCCCCACCTGGTTTTTCCATATTTTATTTGTTTTAGAACTTAAATCCCTCATAAAATTGCTCTGCAATCATGACAATCTTAATGAAACCCTATACCTCAAGATTTTAACAATACCATACAGAAACTAATATATTTACATACATGCATAAATTTTCATTTTTCTAAATAAAATAATGCATCTTTCTCCAATTTCCTATGTACTTAGGGTTAGATAAATGCCTTTATATAACTTGTATACAACAATATAGTCACTTAATTATTTTCATGTCAGAGTTACTTTAATAAAATAATTTCAATATGTTTCATTTTGGTAAATAAAATTAAAATTTTTACAGTAAAAGCAAATAATAAACTAATAATGAAAACATTAGTACCTTATCTATTTGAAGAACTAAGTAAAACTTTCACACACAGCTGAATTATTGAATATCAGTTTTGTTGTTACATTGCACATTTATATATAAAAAAGTTACTAGAATCTTTAATAAACTTAGCTTATATATTCTCAATTTGTTCATTTTTTAAAAATAATTTTAAGGTACACACTTTATGTGAGCCTTCTTTTAATTATTAAAAGCTCTGAAACGGCTTGAAATTAGATACTTTTATGTTAATCTACAAATCAATAAAATCTATCACTAAATTATAGTTTAGCATATACACAAAACAAAAATCATGATATTCTCTTTACTATAACAGTTATTATAAACAGCATTTACTTAAATTTTAACTTATGTTTGATTCCTAAAATGATAAAATAAATCACGTATTTGAGAACCAAAATATATACCCAACAAAGCAAAAAATAATTTTTTTTAATTCGACAATTTTGATACAAAAATTACAAGAAAAACTGGAAAACAAGTGCCAATGCATTCTTATTTCTTACATTTTATTTAACTTAAATTTAAAAATAAGCATTAAAAAATAAGTACTTTTCCACTTTGCCTGCACAAAGACTTAATTTTAATTGATAACACACAGTATATACATAAAAATTTTTAATAAATTTTAGTTCAAAGAATTTTTTTACTTTGGAGGTATAATATTGCTTAAAATTTTTTCAAATGGATTGCAACTTGTTTTGAAAATGGGACAGTAAAAGGTTACCAGCGGGAATATTCTGTTTGGCATCAGTTGTATCGTTTTTGCCTGCACCAGTGAAATTGAAAAGTATCAAAAAATCAAAAGATTATTCAATTTCAATGACACACATGAATTCAATGACACACATGAATTCATTAATATCCATAAAAAATGTCCCAAGAATATTAACTATGAAATAGCATTATCTTCTAAAATAACAAGATCATACTAATAAAAAATTTTAACAAATCTAATTGATATATGATTAGAAATAATTTTAAAAATGCCAAAAAATGTTAAATAAAAACATTTTAAAACAATAAAAGTTTTATATAGTGAAAAAGGCTAGAAATTACAATTTGTACAAATAGTCATACATTCAATTATTTATCTCCAATGAATCAAAATATTTAAAAAATTTATAAATATGAATAGTTTAAAAAAAAAGAATCTTAATATTTATGATTCAACTCATACTTGTATCCAAGTACTTTAAAAAACTAACTATGAAGAAAAATTGAACTTGAGAACTGATTTTTAGAAATAATTAAAAGGAATGTGATATAATGTGCATAAAATGTTAAATTAATTTAATTATTACAGTCTTAATTACTATAAAGTTCTAATTATATATGTATATAGCTTATTAATTTAGGAGACTCAAAAATCTTAAAAATTCCAGACTTCAAAGAAATATATAAAGTATTTTTCCTCATAAAATACTACTACATTTATTAAAAAAATAGCATAAGTTTATAAATATATATATATAAACTCTCACTTGAGTATTCTGGAAATAATGCCTCCACAAAGGTCTGATCTTGTCTTGACCACCAACATCCCAAACAGTGAAACAAATGTTTTTATATTCAACAGTTTCCACATTGAAACCTAAATTTAAAAACATAAAAAATGTTAAAAATACAACTGGTAAAAAACCCCAAGCACAAAGCCAATGAAATATATATATATATATATATATTTTCAAAGTTAGCAGGCCAATAGAAATAAACAGTACATTTACGTTTGTAGATGTAACAATTTCCAGATAAGGTTAAGATGAATTCCCCAAGCATATTTTATAATTTTTCATATGGCTTACAAATTTGACTTCCTAATAATTGTCCATTTGGTTTAAATCAATCAAGTAAGGCAAAATTCAATAGTCACATGATAAATATAATCACATGCTTCCAATTAAGTTCATGTGCCTAACTGTTGCTAAATTTTACTTTTTACAGAAACTATCCAGCAAAGAGTACATGTTTATAAACAATAATGCACATGGGAAAAAATGATTTATAAAAACACTAATATACATATATATTTGATAAACTCTTTGATGAATCTCAATGCTTGGCTATCCTTACTCCGTTATCAAATTTGAAACTGCATCTGGATTTTACAAGTACGACAAATACAAGTTTAATGTCAATTTTGAATTTAATACACGATTTAACACATGATTACGTTTAAGATGGATTTAGTCCATTATACCAGTTGTCCTTAACCCCCTAGCAGGTACTGGTCATGGAATCAAATGGTACCAGGCCTTTCAAGAAACATTAAAAGATTTCTATTTTATTTTCTGTGGTGTATTTCTGTTTTGTGCAATTTTCCATGGAAATCACTTTACATTCATTTTATGGTGTGGTTTTTTTCTGAAGGCATATTTAAATACAATTAAATCAAAATAATCTAAAATATAAACAATCAACGTCCCCCCCTCCAGTAGCTTACAAAGATTACTTTCATGGGAAGGGATACATTTAAAAAAAAAAACAGATAAATGTATCAAAATGTAATCTGTATACAAAATATTTAAAAGAGGGTTTTAATCTTGTGTATACCACTAGTCCCCTCCCCTTTAGTGGGCTGTTGTAAAATTTTAGTGGGCTGTTGTAAAATTAACAAACATTAACCTGTCCATGAAGATAAAATGGTAGGGAAGCATTGCATTACACTATGCTAAAATTCCCTTTATATTCAACAAAAGTTAACTTAAATTATAACTATAATTATATATTTTGATTATTTGTTAAGCAATTAAAAATTATCTTTTAACTTTTATAAATTGAAGACTTATAAAAGCTAATATAAGAAAATCAAATTATCTAAATTTTAAGCATAATTATATCAAACATATTTTAAACCAAAAAAAAAAATACTTATCAGGAATGTAACAAAATCAATATAACTGTCAAAATGTAGACTAACCAGAGAAAAAAAAAACAGACGTTAGTTAACACCTTAAGAAATATTCTTTTAAGCTAACTTTATTAAATAACCATTTCCTAACTGTATATGTGATTGTTTGTAAACTGACAACTACATTACAAAATGCTTGAAGTATTGTCAGTTATTAGACAAAAATAAGGCCTTAAATTTTTTCATAATAAATTATAGCATTCTAACTAAATTAAAAACAGATTACTGAAATTTCCAAAATCAACAGAATTTCTTATAGTACTACTGTTTTATAAATTAACAGTCTTTCATCTTCATTATCATTCTTATTTAGTTGAATATGACATAATAAATAAGTTTCCAATTAATTTCATGAGATTCAGATTTTAAATTTCTTGGGTTTTTTTCTCTAAATTTAAAATATTAAGTTAGTAGCACGTTTAGTTCTGAGATTTTTTTCTTCAGAAAAATAGTAAAAACACCCTATTGTATTTTGTGATAAAATAAAATCGAATTCCTTCCTCAAATGCTTAAAAAAGTATAGAATTATTTACAACTTACCTATAGTTGGGATTGTAGTGACTATTTCTCCAAGCTTCAACTTATAAAGTATAGTAGTTTTACCAGCTGCATCCAGCCCAACTATGACAAGAAAAAATATAGTTAATTGAATTGTAATATTTATTTTAAATAAAAAACTGAATAACTCATTCTAAATTTTAAAACCAGAATTGTAAACTGAACCCCAAATCAAAAGACAATATATCTATGTATATATATGGATATTGAACTGATAAGTATATATATATAGGCTATTTTGTTAAGATACTCAATTCAGGCTAAACATAACTTTTACGTTTATTTTTTTAAATAAGGGTGAAACAATCTGCTAAAATTCAAAATAGATAATTTTTGTCAAATGAAATTCTTTGAAAATATTTAAAACATTTCAGTATATTAGATTGTCATCCAAGTCACTGACACAGATATCAGATATGATAAAAAAATTTCAGCAACAAATTTAACACCAAGGTAAATATACAAAGAATCACTTAAACCTGTGGCCATCCAGCATTTTTTTGGTGACTTGGTCATGGCCCATTGTACTAAAATATTCAATTATTTAAGAACAATACACTAAAATTTAATGAAAAATTTAATCAATACAGCAATCAAATCTTTCAATTTTGCTATTAATTTGCTTGTTTTGATAGTAGAATGTGAACAAGAGGCTTGGTCATGGTTAAAAGGAAAGTGAAACTAGTTTATAATTCAGTAAAAAATACATAAATGCACATATTTTTTGTGTGTGTTTGATAAAGATCAAAGTAATGTTAAAACAAAAATTAAAAACGAGTTTAAATAATTTGATCAATTTTGATTTGTTCAATGGTGCTTTGGTCTTATTTTTTTTCTTTATCATACTCATGTTGCGGCAGTGTGAAATACTTATCATTTGTATGCTATGGTAGAAAAGTTTGAGTATCTCTGAATTTAAACTGTTAACAAATTACCCCTGTTTAAACAGTTAGCAAATAAAAAAAAACTTTTTAGAAGACAAAATTAAAATATTTTTTTATGTGTCTCAGATGTATACTTCTTTTGAAAATTTTCAGATGAAAAGCTGAAACAATGAATACTTAATTTTAAACCATATTAAATTTCTGATTGTAAATTCACAAAAAAGCAATATTAAAAATATTAAAGAACCATTTTAATAGTGCAATAAATAATTTACAGTTACTTAAATCCAAAGAATAGATATTTCAGCTTCAAGGCAAGTACTTCAGTTTCACAACTTAAAATTAACACAAAAATACCCGAATACAGCAAAAATAATTTTAGTGTAACTATTTAAAACGTTTATTTAAAAAAAAGTTGACTTCTAATGACTAACTTGTAATTATATAACATAACTTAAAACATATGTGGAAACATTTACTTTAAACATGTGTTTAAAGTATTTTTTGTTATGCTTAATGTACATAAAATACATTAGCATAATACAATATTGGGAAAATAATTTAATAAATCTGAAACTTCACAATGAAATAAGATTTTGAAAATACAGTAAGGAGTATTTTATAAAAATAAGACATGGTAGAGCTACAGATAAAGAAAGATCTTAAAGCAAAGAAATAGGACAAAATTAATATCCAAGCTTTTTGATAAACTTGGAAACACAAGAGCAATTTGACACACTATATAAATGCAATAACTTTAATTGTAATATTGGTAACAAATATTTCAATTTAAAAAAATAAAGCTTTATCTGAAAATGAGAATGGAGGCAGGGAGTTGAATAATTTCCTGTACATTAATTGTTTCACTCAACAACATAAACTACAGCAAGCAGAATAATTGGAAAAAAAATTGCCAAAATTTCCTTAATTACAAACAGTATACTTGAAACATTAATATTTTCTCTACGAATAAATATCTGAAAATGTACTGCACAATTAGGTGAAAATACTTACCCATCAAAATTCGCACTTGTTTCTTGCCGAAAAGGCGATTAAAAATACTGGAAATAGTAAGTCCCATTTTTGCAATGGATGTGTGTGTGTGAATAAAAGTAACTTTATAAAATCTCACTCAAAGTATTTAACTTCTATATGCTTGGTGTTAAAGGTAGGAAAAACGCATTACTGCCACGTCTTTTTAGAAGAGTAAAATTGACATATGTCACAACAAAAGTAGATGGAGATAGCACACCCGTAAATAATTTAGGAAATTTATCAACTAAATGATGACCAATATCCTGGTTAAAAATACTTATTTGTCAACAACTCCAACTTTGCACAAATCTCGTATACAAAAATTACCGACTCAGGTGTAAAAAAAATTATATATTACGTCATTGATAAATTATCGATAGTTTCCTTTTACATCATTCTTACTGTCAGATATCGGAAAGGCCTGAATTTAGTTTATTTCGATTTTAAATATTAATTCTAATGTAACATCCAATGAAATACAATAAGAAATTTTTGAAGGAGCATTATCTACTGGTTCACACATTAAATATTTATGGGCTTTGATTCCTCGAAGGGAATGTACTATTGGTAAAATGTTCAATCACCATTGATTTATAAACTCACAAATTTAACGTTCGTTTAACTTAAAGAAACATTCATTATTCAAACATTGATCTTTTGAAGGTTTTTGGAAGCTCAATCACTTAGCTTGTTATTCCTGGACTTTTTTTTTCAATAGGGTACAACTCCCCTTAAGAAGTTTACCAGGAAGAAACCAAAAATTCTTGTATGGGTATTCGCAAATAAATCAGCGTGAGAAGATTTAACAAAACAATATTTTTGGAAAGATTACACACGCAAATTGTGGTATGCAACAACAGTAACTTGTTTCATAAGAATTTGAGTTGCGCAGATACCCTCCAGGCCAGGTATTTCATGGTGTATAACTAAATATCAGGGGCAGTACCAGTTTATATATCCCCACCCTGGGGACCAGGGGCCTGGATAAGCTGGACTTATACAAATTTTCGGGTTATAAATTTCTATCTTCCAGTGCCAAAGGGGGTCTGTAGATCTTCTGCATCCAGGCCCAAAATGAGCTTAAATCGGCACTAATCCGGGGCATAGCTAGCGCTATATCAACCGTATCAATGATACGTGACCCTTAATTTTTAGAAGTCCAACAATATGTAAGCAAAAAATCGTTAAATGTTAAGAGGCCTCAAAAAAGGGCCCCAAAGCATTTGAATACAGGGTCCAATCAGGACTAGCTACGCCAGAGCTAAATATATATTCTTTTTCAGCTATTGATGTCCAAGTCATTGCATTAAACGTTCGAATGTGTTTAAAATATCCTTATACCCTTCATCTCTTAATTTGGAAAGGGTAGAATTATCTAAAAGGGAAGCATATCTATCTTTTACAATACCGTAAGCCTCCTCTCCTTGATCATCGATTCCTGCAAAACTTGTTCTTAGTGGACCGCGAACTAAAAAAAGAAACACAGCTGCCTAGTTTCAAATCTTCAGATCTAATAGTTTAAAGACAGAAACTTTTCATAATTTCTCTACCGGGATGGGCAATTTTCTCCCTCTAGGGAGTCGATTTCCGCAAAACTCAATCTTAGCTAATCTTCACAAAAGAAACATATATGAGAAATTTCATGTCTATATGTCATATAATTTGGCTGAACTCACTCAAGCGAATGGGTGCATTCCTTTCATATATATAAAGAAAGAGATTTCACGTCCTTGAAACCCCGTTTGGAGTCCATTTCCCGCCAAATCATTCTTGATGTAATGAGTGAGTAGCTTTTCTCCTATCTTTTATGCTACTAAAACCTCCTTGAGAATCGATTTCCCTAAGCAACCCGTTATTGACTGATCTATACTAAACAAAAGACAAATACCTAGCAAATTTCAATTCTGTAGATCTAATTATTCCGGAGATCTTGTAATGAGCGAATCACATTTTTCTCCTCTATAGAGGGAAATATATGTAGATGGATTGTCTTTTATACCTCTGTAACCTCCCCCTCCTTTTAAGTTTATTTTTGCAAATTCCGTTCTTAGTGAATCTACTCAAAAAAGAATTACAACTACCAAATTTCAGGTCTGTAGTCCTAATGTTCATAAATTGGAATTTTTTTTTTATCAATAACGCCTCCGTAAACTTTCCTCTTGCAAGTCGATTTCCACGCAATCCGTTCTTATTCGATCTTTACTTGACAAAAGAAACATGCCATCGAAATTTCATGTCACTAGGACAGTGCTTCTCAAACTTTCAATATTTGCGACCCAATATTCACAATCATAATTTTCATCACGCCCCCTCCATAAAATAATGTATTGAATTCAATTATACTATACTTTGACGCTATAACTACAACACGTCTTTCACCTCTTAAGTGCCGCCGGCGTATATAAATACCTCGCTCAGCAAACACATTATTTGCCTTGGACATATATATACGTCTTTCCGAAGAATGATCTTTTCTGTGCACTGCTATCCACAAAATTATTCCAAATGCTTTGGAATGCAGTAAAAGGTTCTTGACGTTGTTTGCGAAGAATTTTCTTATTTTAGAGAAGGTCTTACTTATTTATTCCTTTTCATGCCCGCCTCCAATACAATATAATATGTGTTCCTACGCGAAAAACGGTGGAATTGGGGAGAGAATCACGCAACTTTTATTCCGCAGGTAAGAGACTAATTATAAACGGTACAAATTACCTGGATAAGTTGTAAAAATTTTATATATGACAAGTCCATGGGGTCAATGCTAACTATTAAACTTGTTTCTAATTAAATATTGTTAAATTAATTTTAAAATACATTGTGTAGTATTGATACATTTGTAAGTGCATTACATCAGATTGTATTTCGTTTGTTTGCTTTCTGTAAATTGATACTTTTTTAAAATAGTCTTTTGTTTTCGACTTTTCAATATGCTCGCGCCCCCCTCGTAAAGTTATTACGCCCCCTAGGGAGGGGCACCCCACAGTTTGAGAAACGCTGCACTAGAAGTAATATTTCCAGAGATCTCGTGATGAGTGAGTTCCTATTTTTCTGTCGATTAAATATACTTAGGATTATTCCTAAGATTTTTTGTAACCAAAATGAATTTCTTAATCAGTGTACATTTTAAAAGATATAATTTTATATTGTCATCGCACATATCTTTCTCCCTCTACTTATGGCCTCTCTAATTGAATGGTCATCCAATCAAACGCGTGACCAGCCTTCAAATATCCACCGTAAGAATGGGCAGGTGCATGTTAATGAAAGTACTCATATTGACATGCTGTGAGAGTTTGTACAAATATATCCGGTGCTACTGCAAGGTAAGTCTTCATAATTATATTTTGTTTCCTAGTATTTAAGTTATTTTATGTAACTTTTTCGTAATATCTGTATACTAAATTTTGTTATTTTAAATCTTTAATTATTTAAATTTTTTTTAGACTCAAAGCATATTTAAGTAATGTGATTAATAGAACTATTTGTCCATTGCTATTCTGATTCTCTTACAAAAATAGATTTTTAGTTTTAAAAGCTCTGCAATATTGCTAATGATAATTATACTATTTACTTAGTTCTATAAAAATTTGTCCTTTTTCTACATTTTATG